>OOFJ01102526.1:8031-23971 GCA_900323375.1 Benthosema glaciale
GGAGTGTGTATGTGTGTGTGTGTGTGTGTGTGTGTGTGTGTGTGTGTGTGTGTGTGTGTGTGTGTGTGTGTGTGTGTGTGTGTGTGTGTGTGTGTGTGTGTGTGTGTGTGTGTGTGTGTGTGTACTGTACTACAAAGTCAAAGTGCAGTAGCTACGGGAAGAAATATTGTCCGATAATGGGTTTAAAAGAGTGGTCAGCCAAATGAGATAATAACAAGTTTAAAATCGCCCTCCCTGCGACTTCGACATGACGAGGAAGTAGGGCTGCTCACCTCTCGTCAATGATCTTAACAAGACGCCAAAAGTTGTGTTCTACCGTCGGAGGACGGGCTTCGACGGCCGCAAGGCTTATATATATTGAGCACAACGTCATTCGCCGGTGACGTCGCACGTTAAACGGTTGAGCGATGTTAAACTCACTACTGGCAAATAAGTGATATTACGTTAATTGTACAAACGTTCTCGACCCTTTGGTGTGGTTTGGTCTATTGAATTCCATGTGTTGAATCACTAGGAACGACGCGCGTCAACGTGCAACAGAACATATCACACCGCAGGGACAACGCTAAAACCGTCTCGACCCTTTGGTGTGGTTATGGCTTAAAAATGTAGTTATTACACTGTGGCTTTGTAGGGCAGTATAGTAGAATATGAAGAATCAACGTGATTTAGATTTCACAAAACACGAAATCTAAATCACGTTGACTGTGTGTGTGTGTGTGTGTGTATGTGGGTGTGTGTCCTGTCCACAAGCACAAATTTAAATATTTGATTTGCTTTATTTGAGGTGCAGCACATGCAATTTGAATCCTCTCTTCTCTATCATCACAGGCTGCCAAAGGGGACGCAGGCGTTCCAGGACCAATTGGGCCTCAAGGCATCCCTGTAAGCCATTATGTCGCATTAATTCAAAAAAATCCCACAGGTCATTTCTAGATGGCACTTGGAACTTCAACCTCTCCACAGAGGTTGGAGGTCTTTGTATTTGATTGATGGTGGCACAGCCACCTCATCTCAGATTGTTTCTGAATATTATTACTATGTTCACATTATTTGTCATTTCTCTTTTAGGGTTTAGTAGGACCACAAGGATTCAAAGGGAACCGGGTAAGCTAACTCTATTAACTCTTTGCTTTCTCTAATGTTAATATGGTGGTTCTGTCAAATAGGCACAATGTGGAATACAAAATGACCTCCACTTCACAGTAAAATCCTGTTAATTTTACTTTAATGGACCTTAATGGTTACATTAAAACTCAGTATTTTGCTGTGTACTCTATGACAGCTTTACTAAACTTAGCATTCTTTATTTATTTATTGTTATTAAAGAGCAGATCGAGCAAGTATTTATTTTCAAATCAAATGCATTAGCTAACCTCCATTATTATTGTGTCTGCCTTTGTAGGGCCGTAAAAGTTCATTCAAGCATAATTATGGGGGGTTCAAAGACTTAATTAAATAAACATGTCCAATCAAGTGTCCTGTTTGATAGGTTGCCAGAAAGAATACCAGATTAGTTACTGTTAGCTTTGTGTTGTTTTATTGTGGTTATTGGATGATTCGGGTAAAGACGTCTTTTGGCTAATGCATTTGTTTTGCAGTGACTTTTACACATACATTTACTGTAACTTAAAAATAAACTGTAACAGATGAAAAGAGATTCCAGATTTGTGCTTGGATAAAATTCAGACAATTTTTATTTATTTTTATTATTTTTTCTTTGTTGATGCCATCGTGCATTGTTTTCCTTTTCTCTTCCTCTCTCTTCTGTTCTCTTTGTATCACTAATCATCATCATTGCATGGTAAAATAGCCATAGAAAATCAAATGTTAAAATGATGGACTCTATCCACAGGTTGCCAGGGTATCAGAGAATCTGTTTTCCACTTCTGTTTCCCCCTTCCTGTCTGAGAATGTCCGTTTCCTTCCTATTAACCTATGACTGTTTTAATATTCTTACTCCCATTAAAAAAAAAAAAAAAGTCTTCCAGAGACATTTCATTAGCTCTCTCAGCACATTCAACTGGTCTCAAGTCAAAAGTAACACATTTATTTGCACTGCTCACTATCGGTTAATTCCAAATATGTGTTCAGTTGGCTAAACCAAACTGATTCAAACAATAAATAAGCAAACAATAAAGTAATTAAACCTTCACACGCTTTCGTAAACGTCTCCACGGATGTCCAGTTGAAGGTGTTGCAGACATAGCTATGAGATTGTGCTGTTTTTACTCTTTGTCCTGTCTTCCTTTGTTTCCGCAGGTCTTCCTATTCCCTTTTCCTTCCCTCCACCTTGCACTGTGTCCCGTGGCTCTTTTTATTGCCGGGGTTGCCCTCTCTCCCTCTCACAAACCTTGGCCTCCTGCTGCTCCTCTTCCTCCTGCATTCTAATGTAGTCCTGGGTTAATCTCCTCCTCCTACACCCACCACCTCCCTTTAAGGCAAATTCATACCTAGCCACCCTGAGCGCATTGCTTGACGTAAATTATGTAATTTCAACCAGAAAACTTTTTCGACACCAGCTGTGTCGAAAACATTTTTCTGCTGAAATGACGTCATTCGTTGAGTGACGCTCTCACATGGCGAAGCATGAATGAATCCTTTACTCCTATTACTAACCTCCTCCTTGCAAGCCTCTTCCTTCCTGTAATCTCCACTGCTCTTGGCTAACAAGCAATGTTTTCCCCAACATTTGCCAACATTAATGTTGGAGGGTTGGTTGCGCAGGTATCATTGTGACGATGTTGGGAGAACATTACCTGTCAGTCAGGCAGTTTCCTATCCTAATTCCTTATCAACAAACTCTCCTATAATCTAATCTTACTCTGATCCCTTAAAGCCTTTAACCTTGGTGAGCAGACATTGATGATGATCAGTGTTCATATTGCTGCATTTTCAAGCAGGGTACTTTGACATACGTGTACATAGCCGGGTGGGGCATGGATCCACTTCCATCATTACCGTGCTCTACAGCCGGTCATCGGTCTTACTTTTTACTCTTGAAACTAATTAATTACAGACCCTTTTCCACATGGAATCCATAACATTACTGGATGAAAAATATCCAGCAAATGCACTGTAAAGTCATTCACACATTGGACACCTTTATTGAGAAGTTCCGTTTGCTGTCTTTTCCCACTATGCTACAGATAAAGTGCATAATTGTTGAAGTGCCTAAAGCAATGGTTTTCAACGTTTTTCATATCAAGGTCAATTTTTTTATTCTGAATGAGATTAGCCTCTCAGACCCAAAACGTAGAATATTTTGTTGTCGTTGGATAAGAATTTGTTCATAATTCCATACTGTATTGATTGGTACCTGGCTATTTTAAAATAGCTGATGCATATCATTTTGAAGTTGTTAAACTGATTGTGATGCTATTAAATAATTTAGCTGGGGACGCCCTGGAACGGTAGCGCATCAAGGACCCCTGGGGGTCCCCAGACCGAGAACCACCAAGGAGTTTTGGTCATAGGACAAAATGTCATTATGTTACAGAAATCTGACTCCTACATTCACACTCCAGCTGCGTGTGAAGAGTTATATAAATAAATAAGCAGTCTGAACACTAAAACACACAGAGAGGAGCGCATCTTTCTGGAAGATGAGTAAAAATCCAAAGAAGAGTGATTAACCGTTTGGCCGCTGCTCATGTAGAAAACGGAGGGTGGCGCCCGAGGCAAAGCGCCCAAAACATAGCCATGTAAAAAATGTATTGCATTTTTTAATCAGCTTTAATCAGCTTTTTATCAGAACAAAATTACTCACGTTTGTAAACACACAGGCGCGGCCATTTTGAGTTGCATCATGTGGACTCACGCACATACTTGCACGTGCGGGACAGACTGGGCTCATGGATGCTGCTTGTTTTGCTGCAGAGAGCATCAAAAAAATTGTCAGGGTGACTAACTGGTCTGAGCACGCTTTACATTTGGGATGTAGCCAACAGTTTTTGTTTTTGTAAGCAATGCGATGTTGATAGCGTGCTCTCTAGAGTGAGTTTGTAGTTTTATATATTGATTCTACTTAGTAGCAATGAAGTTCATTCAAATAAATTGAATCGGGGCAAAATCAATGAAACCTGCTCACCAAGTGCACTGCAAATCCCTTCTCCCTAACTCCCTCTACTTACCTTCCCCTTCCTGTAATTTTAAATAGTAATGCACATTGTTTTTTAAAACACCAAAAAGCACATCACACATCACTGTTATGCTCATAGAATATCATGAATAACGGAAATTAAATTAATTACACATACAGTAGGTAGGCAATTACAGGCAGATGATTATGCTTTTACCAACACCAACATATTTGCTTACTGTGTGGCAGATTGACCAGGAGGACTAAAGTTTGTCTTTGTTTTTAATGCGCTGTTGTTCGCAGGGAGAGAGGGGCAAGAAAGGCAACAGGGGGGCCAAAGGGGATAAGGGAGACCAAGGAGCACCTGGATTAGATGCCCCCTGTCCGTTGGTATGTCTGTAGTAAAATGTGTAACCAGGAGGCAGAGGGAAGGAGCACAACCTTAGAATACAACATAGCTACCAAGAACTTCAATTCCCAGAAGTCTTTGTATTCTGAGGCTGACTTCCTTTTGCCCCTGGTGTGCAATGGTTCTAATAAACCCTCAAACAAGAAGGTCTAAGTGTCCACTTCAGTTAATTCTAATTCGTTTAATTTTTAAAAGAAAATGCTTGTTCTCTGCGAAAGAGATAGTCTACCGATATGAAACGATTCATCAAATAAAAGATGGTTTGGTGAACTACACTCAGTGGACCACAGGCCGTAACTCTGCTTGAGGGATCTTTTCTTTCCAGGGATGAGACGGACAGGAACCAGGCAACCGCTGTTGATGAGTAGCAACAGATGTCAAAGTTATTAGCTGCACTGTCATTGAGATTCAACATCCCTCTGGCAGCCCTGCAGTCTTGTGCTCTCTCTGAAAGCAGACATGACAGGCTGAGCACAAATGGAAAATGTTCAGTGATGACACTCTGTGACCTCACCCTCTCATTTCTGCAAATCCTGACTACCATACCCGCCCATCTTGAATGTGTATACAATCAAAAGTTGAATCAGTTTGCTGATGATGCGGGGTCCAGCTTTCTACAGAATCGGCATGCTGTCTCGGACAAAGAACCGAGACTCCATCACCATTATTGCAGACATTTGCCAAAGAATCACAATATCCTGTCGTCATTGTCTACACTCAAACAATTCATAGACCTGGCCCTATGCTATCTCATCTCTGCGAGCCCGGTTCCTGGATGTCCGAGGTGACCTGCATGCTTAGGCACACCTGTTTCCAGAGTTACCACCAGAGAACCTGCACATCTGCCCGCCAACAAACAGCAGGAGGGGGGGCGGGGGACACTCTCCTGCTGTAAGAGAGGTGCAAAGCAACAGATGTTTAAATGGTTGATTTCACAAACAGGGTTTCCGAGGCTTTAAAGGAGAGAAGGGTGAACCGGGCTTGCCAGGCCTGGACGGGCTGGATGCCCCTTGTGCTGTGGTATGGTGCTCTCTCTCCCCTCCCTTTCCTTGCATGCATTTAGCTCTCTCTAACCACACCCGTAACTACTACCTCTTAATTGAAACTTGCATGTCGGTATGATAATTAAAATAAACTCACTATGGGTTAATAGTTTGTTTAACTGGCTCAGTGTCATTACAGTTTGAGGCACCTGCTGTCTGTACTACTACTACTACTAATAATAATAATGTCTATTTAACCACCTACTGTAAGTAGAAATACAGTAATATGTATATTATTACATCTAAAGTAACCATCACTATTTGACAATAACTCACAACTTAATATACAAAAATCATTGCTAACCAGTGTACATCACATTTGCATGATGACCTGTGTGACTTAGACTACCAGTAACATAACTAGAACCAACCTGATCTAAAAACTTAAAAACCAATAACTTCACATAGACGAAGAAACATACTTTAATATTGAACCCATATTTCCTCTATCATCTCTTGCATGGGGCACCATGTATTGTCCAGCCTTTTTCTTACCTATTGAGACAATAGACTACCCTGAGTGGCGAAGATTAGGTTTGAGGAAGATTAATGAAGGTAGGGTGAGGTTCTCTCCTCTCACAAGCCTGGATAACATAAGGGGAATTCATTTTGAGATTTATTGTAGAAGGTTATTTGAAATGTTTCACAGGTACTGAAAGGGTCCATGGGTCCACACAGTTTCATGAGCAGTACTGTGTAGTACCTTGTATTTTGTTATTGAATGCCATTATAAACCTTTTCCTCACATGTATCTGCTATAACCTGAAAATATAGTTAAAAATCCACCTGCAATGGCATACTAATTTAGACTGAAATGTATTTTGTCTGGTGTAGAGAGTTGCTTTTGTACATGTATGTGTATGTGGGCTTATGCTTGCATGATTTCATTGTGATTTTCTTCGGCATGGTTCGATTCTCTATTCTCACATGTCGTCTGTCTTTCTCCAGGGTGATGATGGCTTACCTGTACCAGGGTGCTGGAATAAAGTAAGTTGTGGTGAAGCTGTGCATTTGTGTTTGCATGTTTTTTGTTACTGTACATTAAGCCATTAAGCTGATGTACTGTAAAACCTAACAACACATCACACCGCTATGCGTTGTGAGCCTGTAAAGTATAAAAGTTTGATTTCACCACATATAACTTAACATCATGCTAAATCGCCTGTATTAATGTCACCGTAGACATGGTTTGGACTAATGCGTTATGTTTTGCTTTTTGCTCTTCTCCTTGCAGTGACCATAACTTCGGAATGGCTTGAGTGATTGTACATAGAATATTTATTTTTGTACTTCTTATCTGCTCTGTTATACTGTTGGAAAAAAAAGATGGAAAATCATAAAGATTTGGCAGGATTTTTGTACAGATTGTTTATTTTTAATACGTATGATCATGTTTATGTACTGGATTTTATATCTATGCATTATTTTGATATGTTTGGACAACGAAGAATTATATTGTGGCTGCATATGCATGATATTTGTGCATAATGTGAAGTGGATATTGCCTATTAACTTATTGTATCATGTTGTTTTGTTCTGTTGTAATAGACCATGCTGCACTGATGTGTGGGGCTGGAAAGATGAAGTGTTAGCCTTTTAAATTCTTAGTTGAAATCTCCTCTTTGTGATAAGATGTTAAACATAAATGTTGTTGACAAGCACTGCAAGTACAGTATTTTACAAAGTACTGGGGTTACTTCGTTGTACACAATTAACAGTGGCAGACAGCACTGTTTTGAGTCTGCACTTTGCTTTATGGTTGTGTGCGCATACTGAAACATTGGAGCCATACATTAAAGATCCAAAGCTTTTATTTTAATAATGCTGTCCTTACAAGTAATATTTTGGGCTTTAGAGATTGGAGTTGGTTGGATAGCCAGATAAATATAGCCAAAAAATGGTAAAAGATTAATTTGATGTAGACTATTAGGGGACCACCTTATATTTAGTTTATTTGATTTGTATTTGATATTTAACACAATTCATCTGAAAGTACATTATTCCAAACAATCAGATTTGCATCTCCAATCTAAACATTTGTATCATTGGAAGAGGGTTTCAACTGAGATTGCTTTACCATTTGGAGCTTTGAAGCCAAGGTGTGAAAGAAACTGAAAAATAAGTGTTTAGTTAGTACAACCAAAAAGCAACATCTTTAAAATTGTAGCTTCTTAAGAATGATGATCCTTCTGGTCTCAATTTGTTCAAGTTATTTGTAAATAATGTATTTTTGCCCCGTGTAAAGGGCAGCCAAACGCTTGCTTTGTGACTATCAGGCTGTCTTTAACTATAGTGTTTGGACTTTGTTTTTATTGTTTGTGTGTTTAATTGTTTCTTTTTTTTTTTTAATCTGTGGCACAGTATACAACTCATAAAGCTTTTTGTTGGATGACTGCATCATTGCTGCTCACCCTTAAGGCATGCTGCTGCAACAGACACAATGCCTCATTGCCCATGAATGCCTCATCCATTTATATTGATATGAAGAAAGCTTTAAGCTTATTTGGACAATGAAGATCTGTTTATTAAGAACTACCGACAAATCTTATCCAAGGCCTTTTTTTATATGGAATAGCTATGTTCTTTAAGCTAATCTCATTTACTATGTTAAAACTCAATCAGTGTTGAAGAAATGGATGGGGGGGGGGGCCCAGAGTGGAACTTAATCCATTGTTTGCTGCTCTTTGTAAAAAGCTATGTTTGTATATTGCTCTGCCTGGAATTGTTATTGCCACAAGAGATGGTCAGATCCTTGCCTTCAATAGACTATTCATCAGGTCCCTTTACAGTACAGTACCTCATGCTAATATGTTGCCTATAGTCACTACTAGTTGGCATTTATTGTGTTGTAAGATTGATCACGAATACACATGGATTTGTCCAAACATGTCTGAAATGTTAATATGTTGATTGTGTTCAAAATGACAATCAGAATTAAATATTAATTTCTAAAGGATTGTTTTGTTCTCTAAACATTGATGTATGCTCACCTCAATGAGAAGGAAGGGATCTGTTTAATTTCCTGCGATTTTCAGTAAATGTGTCGTAAAAATGCCTTTTTTAAATTGTAGAATTATTTACTCATAATTTGTTATGACTGAGTAATTCGTATTCTCAATTTGTATTCTCATTTACCTTTTTCTGGTGGTAATTACAATGGAATTAGAGCACTAATATCGGAAGCTACTTAACTTGGTGTGTGTTTGTTTTTTATTAACTCTAAACTCTTAAGATTTCAAGTTGTGTAGGCCTACCTCATTGCATGACTTGAATGAGTTTGTTGAGGTGAGTGTTTTCAACTTCTCTTATTTACCTCTGCCAACGGAGTTGGATGGGGGTTGTATTTGTTAACAGACTATCTCCAAACCTTAACAATAATTCGAAACAGATTGATGTGACACCACAAACTAGATCAGATCCCCGTTTTGTCTTGTCTCTCTATCTTTCTGCCATTGGCACTGGTGTAGAAAATACATTTTGACAGAGCAATTAAGGAAAAACGTATGATCTTGTCATACTGTACCAATTGGTGGCCGACCTCCCTGGAACACAGGGCATTGTGGTTACCGTATCATTGGACTCGGCTCGATGCCGCCAATTTGCCTGTCAGCCTCCCGGACCTCGCCCAATTGTATTTTTCCGAGACAACACTGAACTGTTTGGGCAATAACAGGGTAGTCATAGAGAACCTACCTGTACTGTGAACTGCTCAGTTCACAGTAAACACATTTAACACTTCAGATATATTTTCATGTGGTTTGGTATATGTATGATGCCTTTTTGTGGAACCTCATTACTCCATGACGTCCTGTATGTTAACTGACAAAGACACTGAAGAATAACATTTTCATGTTTCACAGGGTCAACATCCTTTCCAACTGGCCAAGAAGTAGAGGTACCAGAGGCCCTCTTGATTTTAGATCTGCAGAGTGGAAACTTGAAGACATTTTGGATATATCTTTGAGTTTTACCCAAACCTGGATCTTCCAGGAGGCTGGACCACGGGGCCAGTGACGTTGGGAGGCACCAGTGGCAGCGGTGAGCACAACAACTTCAATAAGACTAGAAATAGAGGATGTTTGCCATGGGTTTCAGTTCTTTTGGTGAAGGCTCCTCGGATGGGAACGCCATCACTGTCACAAGGAGATCGCATTTGTTTGTGTCTTCACTTCGTACATTGATCTCTGGATCACTGACTGTGTGAAAACTTGGCATGAAGACTTTTTCCTGTTTTATCTGACACCATATTAATGTACGTTACTGTGATTGAGAATTCAGAGCAGCTCACAGGACAGATAGATGCCACCTCTCCATGTTATGTGTTTCCAAAAGGCCAAAAACCAAGGGAAACACTATTTTGATGATTCCTTATTGACATGATCAAACTCACTGCCTTTTCAAATATCCTTTAGCCTGCAGCTATTCAATTCTGCTTGAGTATGTAACCTGCTGCTAAAGTAAAGACTTTGACACCTGCCATATAGTATTATATGAAGGTGTGTATGTTTGTATACATCCCTGGCCACAAATAGCATTACATTCTTTATCCCGGTGTTGGAGGACACCAGAAATCAATGCTGTAATTGTAAGTATTGTACAATATCAAAGAAATAACTTTAATATGTGCATAACTATGTAATTGTATCACATACATACTAGCATCCACATTTGGCAGTATTTGACTTTAGAAGATTATTGTATTGTACTAAGCACAGTGCATGCACAGTAATTATAACTGAGATGACTACAGATCATAGCTGTAATAATTTGGAGCTTGTATCCAAATTATTTGAGGTTTTATAATATCAACGCTCCTTCATTTGGCATTTTCACTGTTATTCAATTGGCTCATATTGTACCTTTTAGATGTGATGAATATTACACATTTGATTCAAAATAACTGGGCAGCAGATTTGCCTTTAAAATTATTTACTATTTCTTTATAAATTTAGTTTTGTGTGAAAACAGAATATTTTGAATGGCCTATTACATACAGTATGTATATCAGCCATATGTTTAAAAGTAACTTTCCTGTTTCATTGAAATCCAATGAACAGCAGCATTCCTTATGCCATTTTGACATCTGTTTTATCAACAGATGCGAGTCAATATAGCATTTCTTTAATTTTATTTAGTTTTAGTTTTTTTCCAGGGTGAGGCGTTTTTTGTATGGGGCATGGATTGATGAACGGTAGAGTGGTTGGTTCAAATCTACTATACCTTTTCAAAACACCATACAGTATTTACTATTTTGTGTATGAAATAAAAAAATGTAACATGTGGAAATGTGGTTTCTCCAGCAGGCTTGACAAAATGCCATGATCAACACCTTGCTTTCTAACTCCATGATTCAGTCAAAAGCTTTTCGATATTGGGATTTAACTCTGGCCATGTTTAAGAGTTTTGTAATGTAACTGTTTTCATGAGAATTAGATCATGCTGAACACCATGCAGTTATACAACCGTACAGTAGCAAGCAATAGCATACAAAAACATATTTTAAAGTTTCAAACAGATATATTTTATATTCATATGCACGCTGAATCAGATTTAGACTCTTATTGTTAATACTTTGTTGTTGGTTTTGCCTGACGGTGTAATCCCTGAAGGTTTTTTAGGCATTTGTCATTTATTTTTGCACAATGCTGGAGGTAACCTAAACTTTAATTTTAATGCTTATGGACATTGTTAGGAGTCGTTCTTTTGCTTCATACTGTACCTTTCCCTCTTGTCAAAAACAAATTCAGTATCTTGAATAGATGACTTATTGTTAACTCAGTATGCCAGTACACTGTACTCTTCATGTAATATACTGTAACTAAGATATGCATCAAGATAGTTTGATGCATGAATTCAGCTTACAGGATATGACATTTTATTGTTTTATCTATGAACACAATGGCTTTTGGGCCCTGTACTGTATATATATGTAGATTTATTTATATAAAATCCCTTCATTCTAATAGACAGGACATTCAAGTAACAGTTTTCAACCACCTTTAATGGCATGCTGATTCAGATTCTCAGTGGTATACCCACTTTTCCTTAACCCTGATTTTCTTTTCTTCCCTGTAAATGCTTTTAAATTCTTGTGAACACTTTTGGAAAACGTTGAGGAAATTAGAAAATATCTTAATAAGAATGAAACGAGGGTGCAAGCATAAAATATTCAGAGAGACCACCTCATAAACCAGAAGCCACAGGTTCGCTCCCCATTAAGCTTTGTGCAAGTGAAGTGACTAACCTGACCTCTGGGGAATTGTGAGCTACAAAATGGTAGAATATAAAATTATTATGATGGAAGAGCAGTCTGGTGCCCAAGGGAAATTAACAAACAGAGTATTTGTAATATACAAGTATTTTAACATTGATATCAAGCCCTCAAAGCAATTCTGGGTCCACATTTTATATGAAGAACACACAGGTTTTTGGAGTAATCAAAGAATCTCCCAACATTTGGTCAGCATTGCAGATATGTTTATGATGAACTGACGCTGTGCTGTATGTATACAACATATCGAGACAAAGTCAAATGTCTCGATATGTTGCTGTTTACATAACATATATACTTCGGTTTTGAAATGAAAAAGATTGTTCGATGCCGTTACTATTATCGTTACATCCCTACTACAAACAAATCCAATAAACATGCATTATATGCTTTACAGATGCATATATATACAGCAGTATGTATATATATAGGCTATGTTTGTGTGTGTATAGGCTTATACATGTATATAAAGTTATGCTTATAATGTTCTGATGGTACCTCACACTGTACTTCAAGTAGTGTTGTTTCAATTTTGCATTAGATGAATGCACCACCATGTATCTTCTTTAGACCCTCATTATTTGCATGTACATCAGGAAATTAAAGCTGCAGACACATTATAAGTAGTCTACTGTGACCTATTTAAGTTGTACTATTTTAATAGGTTTATAGCCTACTAGAGATCAAGATGTATAATATCATGAAACCATTTTGTGTGAAAATCTGTATATTTATAATTTAACCAAATACTGCTGTAAAATACCTGAAAATGGATAAAAGGGCATTTTTATCTCAGTGCATTTGATGTTAAAACGATGTGCATGCTGATATTAGAAGCACTTTGTTAACTTTATTAGCAACATCAATGTAACCTGATTTTTTCTGCGTTTCAATAACACAAACTGTGGTATTTTATATGCTATTTATGCACATCATGAGGAGATCTGTCAGTTGAGTGACCATTACCATTTTCCTCTACTGTTCAGATTTCTGGAACATTGAATTGAGATGTAAGTTTATTTCCCCAGATTCAATGTGAGTTTGTGGGCATATCAGCAATTGACATTAAATGCAATCCACAATTTAGTATATATTTAGTAACTTTGAGTGGTGTAAGAAATTAATGTTTATAGACTAAATTATGTTTTTATTTTCCAAATTTTGTTTTTACTTTTTATAATCCATACAACGGCAGCTTTTGTCACTGATAGCCAAAGACAGATTCACTGTTCAAGACTAAGTGAATCTTGAAAACATTGTCAATGATTCAAAAATAAAGAATTACATTTTCATCTGCTTGTAACTCTTTTTTGTTTTGTTAAAGTAATTTGAGTCCTGCCTTCAGTGGTCATTGGGGGGGTTCCAGGTGGTCCCCAGCTATAAATGATGGAGAGTTGATAACCAAATGGACCCTTTTATAGTCCGATCTTTAACTCTTCATAGTGTAAAATGTAACATGTACTCAATACTGTTTACTGGAGTATTTTCAATTTTCAATACTTTTATTACTTCAACTTAAACTCTCACATATTCTCAGAGGCTTTTTACTCCACTGCAATAAATAATTATAGTACGTTTCAAATACCAGACTTTTACTTGTAACAGAGTATGAATTACTACACTGCAGTATTGATACTTACTTGTAGATAACTTCTTCCATCCCTGCCTGCCTTCAGTGCATGAACAGGCGTTTCAGGTGTGTTTGATGTAAACCACTGTGCGGCCACAAGGGGTAGCTGTTGCTCTCACTGATACAGCCTACTCACTGCACTGTAACGTGCATAGTACATACATACCCTACCCTACCACTACTGTGTACAGTACACTTCTCGTCACTTAAGTTGCATGAAATACTTGCCATTAATATAGTGGTTGCAAACTTGCAACTGTATTAATTGATTGCCTGAGTCCCGTGGTGGGAGTTCTGCTCTGCATGGGTTTGGTGAATATTTAGTAGTAGTCACGCAGTAAAAATAAATGAATACACAAAACTAAAGTAATTTGTATTGTTGGCCCATTTCTAAAATATTAGAGCGGTGTTTGTTCAACTTTGACCCCTCTTTCACATGGGACTACTTTTTGGGTGTAGTGATATGGACATAAAAAGCATAGTTCTGTGTGATACTGATAGAGGGGTAAAAAATGAACGAACACCGCTCTAATATTTTAGAAATAGGTCACCGATACAAACAACGTTAGTTTTGTGGATTCATTTATTTTTACTGCGTGGCCCCGCCCCACAAAATGACCGGAACTACTTAATATTCACCAAAACCACAGCAGAACTCCCACCACAGGACTCGGGCAATCAATTAATACAGTTGCAACCATATTAGCGGCACGTATTTCATACAATTTAAGTTAAAAAAAATCTGAACTATCCCTTTAATTCCAAACGGAGCTAGGGGACACAAGCTTTCAGAGATGTCACACACTGCTGGTCTATAATCCCCGAGCCTTTTCTTATTGCGTTTTTTAGCAGCACTTCACCGTTTCATGAGGTTGAAGAATAACGGACACACGCTCGTCGCGCGCGCGCCGAGAACAGACCTGATCTGGTCCACAGGAGAATACAACTGCTGCTTGAATGTCATCCTATGGTAAGTGTACACCATTCAATTCAACCACTGCTGCTGAATCACCACCAGCGATTTCTTCTGTCTTGCAGGCAGGTGATAAAAGTGTGAACTTCATTTGGGACAAATGTATCCTGTTATAAACAAAAATAACGCCTTTTTCGGGGAATTCTTCACTATTTTATTTTAACGCGATGTTTTCCGTCATCATTTAATAGTTCGTGTAAATATGGTGTGTGTGTGTGTGTGTGTGTGTGTGTGTGTGTGTGTGTGTGTGTGTGTGTGCGTGCATGCGTGTGCGTGTGCGTGTGTGTGTGTGTATAGTAGCCTAATTTATGTTTTAAACTTGCAGCCGTGTGATAAATTGTGATTCTTTCTTTCAACCTGTTTCTGCTTGTCTTTTCATTTTTCTACAGCAGTTTGTAGCATGTGAGACAACCAACAGGGAAGTCAAGGAACAGAGTGCAAGTTGTCCAACAATAATCACAGTCAGATTTCTCAGACGTATAGTTGCTTGACTGAGGGCCGTTCCTATGGTGGCCAGCCACCTACACCTAGCCATGGGCAACGGTTCAATAAAAGCCCCTAGGGCTGAACGGAACAGCTGCCTGGTCTCCAGAAATAAGGACCCCCCCGGTTGGGACGCAGAGCCCCTCAGGTAAAGCCCATGAAGGACTAGTTCACCCAAAAAATGACTTACCGTATTGTCTCCACCAGGCCGAAGACATGGGGAGAGACTATGTTTTGTTGTCTCCACCAGGCCGAAGGCATGGGGAGATTTGCCCTCCGTCCGTGTGTGTGTCCGTCTGTGTGGCCGTGTGTCCGTCTTTCCGCCTGTGGACAGCTAATCTCTGGCACCGTTGGCTTGATCACAGCCAGACTCTGCACACACACTCCCTGAATGCCAGAGCTGAACCTCTGCCTAAAAGTTTAGACTGTTATAGCGCCACCAGGAGGCTGACATATGTAAAACACATTTCTACTCCTTCAGATTTTATCCAAATAGTATATCCATAGTCATGTGATGAAGACAGGTTTGTTTGATTTCTCATACTCCATCTTGATTGGCTAAGATTGGCTTTCAAAGTTCGCAGGAGTGCTCCGTTTCAAACAAAATGCAGCAAATCATGAACGCATCGCCTGATTTCCGTGAAATTTTGCATGCACATTTACACTAGGCCGGGGAAGAAATGCCACTTGAAGATTTTCAACTCAGCTTCATGGTGGCGCTATAACTGTCCGATTAGTGTTTTTAGCTATAATTGCACCGATCTATGTAAAACCTTGTATGCACACTCCCTAGAGGCCAAGGAAAAATCTTTGCCAGGCAATTTCCACATCTGCTCTTTATAGCGCCACCTGGAGGCCGACATATGTAAAACACACTTTCTAATATTACTCCTTCACATTTTATCCAAATTAAAGGCAGATCGCTACACATGATCTCCATAGTCATGTGATGTTTATAGTATCTATCCTATCCTGGTGGATCTCTAGTTTTCTATCAGTTACAAATATGGAGCCTTGAATTCATGGAGATTTCTTGTTTTTGTCACATTC
>OOFJ01102594.1:0-14335 GCA_900323375.1 Benthosema glaciale
TGCCCAATATGGAAATGACTGATGTCATAGTGCTGATGT
Organism: Benthosema glaciale; assembly: GCA_900323375.1. Taxonomy (NCBI): domain Eukaryota; kingdom Metazoa; phylum Chordata; class Actinopteri; order Myctophiformes; family Myctophidae; genus Benthosema; species Benthosema glaciale. The sequence goes on from OOFJ01102594.1 coordinate 40, forward strand.
TATAAATGACTTCATAGACTGGCTTCCATGTACTCTGGTAACGGGTACTGCACTAGTTCAATCTAAAACCTGTCCAGTGGTCAGTAATGGAGAACAATTTTTTTGTTGAAGAGCAGAGGAATGGTGATGCTAATATTGATCAAGTGAATGAAATGGCAGCCACCACAACCTATTACAGATACACCAAGGAAGAGCTTTTAGATATAAGGGAATTGCCATGCTCCAACAAAAGGCCACAATGTCTCTCCGAAAGGTATTTCAGTGATGGTGTCTGGGATCCTGAGAAATGGCATGACTCACTATATCCCACTTTGAGATGCAGCTCTCCACTCGATGGTTTTAACTATGGGGACGATAGAATTTCTTTGAAATGCAGAAACTCAGACCCTCTTGAGTGTCTAAAGGAGGACAATCTGGATGTTGTACTCAGCTCACAGAGACGCGGGGGGTGTCAGGGCAATGCTGCACTTGTACCCCACACAGATCGCCCCATCAGTCCCCTGGAGAATAAAGATGAGAGTTTTGGTGGGCAACGCAGAATTGGCAGTGGCCGCATCATTGCTGCCCGAGCCTTTGACAAAGAAGCATGTGCAGAGAAGGAAAGGGAACGTGAAAGAGACTTCAAGGACAAGAGATTCAGGAGAGATGTTGGTGACAAACAAAGTGAGAGACGAAGGAATGATTCTTGTGCAGAGGAAGAACCAGAGTGGTTCTCTGGAGGTCCCACAAGCCAGTCCGAAACAATTGAGCTCACTGGTTTTGATGATGAGATCCTGGAAGATGACAAGTGTAGGTCTCAGATGCCAAGGAAGCAGAAGGTGTCTCTGAAGGAAGCCGTGGAACGTAATGGTGGACAGGCAGAGGAACCACGTGTGGGCAGAGCCCCAACAGCTGATAAGGAGGTACCGTACACTGACAGTCTGCCAGAGCATTCAGCGGGAGAATTTGACTTCAACAAGTTCTTAAACTTGAAGACAACACCAGGACTGTCTTCTATGATAGACGTGCCAGTATCTGCCAGCCGCTTCAGCCAGTGGTTCTCCAGTAACCTTAGCCCTTCAGGTAGCCGCTCCAGTAGCTTGAGGTCGACACCGCGTGAGGAGCTGGGAGGACTGGCAGAGCACAAAGAGAAGGTAGACATCTTAGAGATACTACACAAGGCCAAAATAGACCTGAAGCCCCTCCTCTCCAGTCTGTCAGTGAACAAAGCTCGGCTACATGAGAGTACCAACTCAGGAATGGTGCTATCTCTGGAGGAAGTGGAGGGGGAAATGAAGGGTATGAAGCTGGGGACTGAACTACAGGTGCAAAAGGTTTCCCCTCCACAGAGAGGCACACCATTCATGGCTGAGCACTTGGATGAATCCTTAACCAGTGGCTCACATGACCCTGAAATGTCAGCGTTTAATAAATTGGTCAGCAGCATGAAGGCAAGTGGAACTTTGCCTTCCCATCCCAAAGCCAACTCTCACAATCCATCCTCAAATGCTGCTCTGGTCCCGCTGCCTGAGGGTCAAGTGCCTGTTCAACAGCAAAAAAACATATTCCATGAGCTTCTGGGAGGCCAGGGTCCCCCTCGAAGCAACTCACCTACTCCACTTGCCAGTCTGCTGAGTGGATCTGATGCCCAGGCAACCTCTTCTGCTCCTTTACATGGATTTCTGCATAAAGGCGCCTCTTCCCCCGTCTATTCACAGCGGGCACCATCACCTGACTACTTTAATAGACACTTGCAACCTTCATCAGGGTTTCAAGTTGTACCTCAGCCCATGACGACGGAGAAGTTTACAGATGTGCATACACCTATCAGCCCTGGACCTACTCCACAGGTGAGAGCACTGACTATGGCTACAGGTCACAACAAACAACCACAAGACAAGGCGTTCCGAAACAGACAATGAATGAGGTCCTCTGGCACAGGCCCTCACAACTCACAATGCAGGAAGAAACTCTACCGGCAATGTCAGTGGTGTATTATCAACATAATGTACCCCCACAGTAGTGATACGCAATGTATTAAATGAAACAGAAAAGTGAGATGAGCCAAGCAGAGACAGAACGTTCCAAATACGATAAATAAGGTTCCCCAAACTCTGACCTAGGGTCAAACAATGAGAGAAAGCTTCATCAGAAAGACCACAAACATCTCAGGCACTGTTGGACTTGGACACCACACACTCATGGAGGTATCTCTGGGGTCAGCCTCAACCTTTCCTCCTCACCTACAGTCTACCAGGTAGACTATATGTCTACCTAATGATGGCCATGATCATTTCAAACAGCGCAGGATAGTAAAATGTTTACTCTTCAGGAGGCTAGATGGTTGGTCTGTGTGTCTGTCTGAAGCAGCTTTCTTAAACTCCTGGCCTGATCATTGCCGGATTTCTTGTGCCAGTAAGCTAACTTAGTTTCATAGTTTTTTTTACATGTTTTATATTTTTTGATATATCTAACTTTAAATAAAAGTCTACAAGGTGCGGATCAGGCTCAAACCATGTCCATATTTGGACACATACGTCATAGATGACAAACAACACAGGTTGGCCACAGGTTGGTCCAATACTCACAGTGGAGGCACACGGTTACCAAACCGTTGTTCCATCTCCACCTCCCATTTACTGGGTTAACTGTAGACATTTAATTTCTGAGACGGTGCATATACTCGTTGAGACTATGTTTGTCTTTACATTTGAGTGGTAGAGGTGAAAAATGACTGTAACTCCATTCCTAGCTCAACACAGCAATGTGCACGGTTGGTCTTGCGCTAAATTGCTTATTTTTAACTTTTTTTTTGTAGATATATGTCTACCACTCTACCACTCGTAGATACATAATAACATCAGATTGAGGTAATGAAATGGTTAGTCTGGAATTCTCCTTTAATCTTGAAGTTGATGAGGCCTAGTCTCTCGAGACAGACTGTTTACAAATTCAAAGGAAAAGAGGGTGCTGTTTTTCCTTTGTTTTGCCAGATTGGATGAGGAGGCCTAATCTTCAACTATTGCCAGAGAGTTATGTAGAGCCTCATGAACTCTACAGAGTAGAGTAATTTTCTGAAATTATTTTTCTCCTTTGTTTTTTTATACTTTTTGGCTGACAGAGCTCAGTCCTAGTACAGATGCTCTTGCAGCTTGCATCATTAGTGTGTGAGGTGCAGGGCCCCTACTGACTGAACAAGCAAATGATAGCCTACTAGTTTTAACTTTTTAGCAAATGTAGGCAGCTTAACAAAAACATTGCACAGCTATGTTATAAAATGTCGTTATTTAAATAAATAAATAAATAAATAAATAAATAAATAAGTAAATAAATAAATAAATAAATAAATAAATAAGTAAGTAAATAAATAAGTAAATAAATAAATAAATAAATAAATAAATCTCTTAACACTATAGGCTACCAAATATGAATTGGCTACGAAAACAGTGAGGAGTATTCTTTCTAGTTGTTACAGGACTATGGATGACATTTGTGTTTGCTAATAATGCAATATAGGCCTAATCAATATGCGGCATTGCTGTCCCATCCAAATAAACAAATAATAATAGTTAGTTATTGATAATAATACTTCACAAATGTGTTCATAAAGGTCAACTATCACCTCAATGTGTACTTCCAACCCAACTCCCATGGGAAACTTTGACAGCTGCTGAAAGTTGGGGTACCATTAACAACCTATATGCAGCTATAGTTTCTGCTATTAAATCCACTTGTTTTGCATGAAAAACACTAAAAACGATCATAGACTTTTTTTTTCATAAATGATGAAGGCTATGGCCGTTTTCTAGGCCAAGGAGTGTTTTTCATGCAAAACAAATCCTCGCAATGGATTCAAAATCATGAAAATCCCCTTTGACAACATGTCACATGCTACTTAAAGAAGAATGCAAATGTGTTAATTGTTTTTTTCCTGTATATAGGCTAGGTTTTTAAATGGTACCAACTTTTAGCAGCTGTCACAAATTTTCCCAAGGGAGTTGGGAGGTGATGGTAGGCACCTTTATGAACACATTTGTGAAGCTATTGGTAAGCATTTATTTTGCAGATTGGTCACACATTTGGCTATCTTTCCCTACTATGCTTGTAAATACATCAAAGATGTGAATATAATCCATTTCTAGTGGATGCCTTGGCCTGGAAGAGAGGTCATCAGGTGGTCTCCAACCTTCATAGAGTGTTTCAAACCCCTACCATTATAATCAAAGATGTGAATATACACTCTCCAGTTGGTGGGTTGGCAGTGTTTGGCCAAGTCACTGCCCCTCTCCTCCAGGCTCCCAGCTATAGAGAAGTCCACGGAGGGGCGCCCCGGGCGCAGCAATCACCGAGACGCAACCAGCACCGGGAGAGAAGGCCACACCTAGCCAACAGGAAAGTCAGCGACCTGCCGGCCAGGTGCAGCAAACCAGTGCCGGCCACACCCCAGTGACCGCCGCGCCCAAGCCAGAACTAACAGGAAGCTCTCTCTACCTTGTGTGTTATTGGGGGATAGCAGGCACTGAGAGGTCTCTAGAACTATATGGTTTGTGTCCTGCCTAGTGTCCTCCTACGTCTCACCAGACTGTCTGTGTGGTGTGCATGTGTCCGTCCTTGTCCACACTTGGCCTTGCTCTGGTGTATTTGAGTCAAGGGAGCCTTCTCTGCGTCTGTGTCACAGTCGTAGTTGTTATCATTGAATCTGTCCTATAGAGTTTCTCTTCCTCCCCTCCTCTCTGGAGACTGGGGTATTGCTCGATCATGTGTACACTACATTCTGTAGCTTGCTTGCCCTTTTGCGAGTGCTGCAACAAAGGTTGCTAACCCCTGTTGCCCTGCCAGTCTTTCCTGGAGGTCACTGGTTCCCCAGGGAGTTCAGTTTGTAAATACATCAAAGATACGAATATAATCCATTTCTAATGGCTGCCTAATGGATACTTGATAGTATCTAAAATACAGTGTCATTGTGATTTGATACCATTCTGACACCTGTGGTTGCTAATCTGTATTGGTGTCAGTAACCTTTATGGTCATCATAGCTCTGGTACATAGCTCTAATGCCTGCATTAGAGTCAGAGCTATGGACCAGAGCTATATGGTCATCACAATATTACACTTAAAGGACCACTTCACCACTTTTCAACCTATCTTCATATAATTGGTCCTCACTAATGTTCATGATAAAACAGCACCATTTTTTTAGGGCCTACATCCCTCATATGAGACACAGACTGAGTAGAAAAAAATTGTGCTGTTTTAAGGTTTCTGAACTGCCTACATTGTAGGCAGTTCAGAAACCTTCCTCCATGCGCATCATCGATGGGGAATCCAATGCTAATAGAAACTGCAAGCTTTCTTTTCCTGAAAAGTTCCAATGTGAAAATGGAAGCCATCGTTCTCATGATAATAAAAATATAAATATATATTTTTTTAAATATTGTTTAAAAATAATCCTGTCTAGCGATGATATGCATGGAGGACGTTTTTTTAACTGCCCACAGCCCTCCTAGTGAGGAGTACCAATTATATGAGGATAGGTTGAAAAGTGGTGAAGTGGTCCTTTAACAAAATTCTTACACACAACACCATGCAGCCTACATAAAGTCACACTTGTGATTTATTATTATTATATTTTTATTCAGTGCACATTGTTGAGGATTTGTATCATCTAGGGAGGAGAGCATTGTAGGTGGCAATGCATAGTAATTCGGTGACAGGCATCTGCCTTCCACTAGTTTGGAAGGAAACAAAGTACCTTGCGCCTCGGGTCGGGCGGAGCTCATCGGCGGGCTGTTGGGCTGTGCCTGCTGGCTGTCTCAGCCTCATTCTCCTTGTAAGCAGTCGTGTGGTGGTTATACACTTAGCTTGTTAGCTAAATATAGTTTTCTTCATAAATACGCGATCAATATCGACGATATATCGGGTAAGTAAAGGCTCGCGTTGAGCTAATCTATTCGGATTTCACTTGTTTGCCAGTTTACGTGGATCAACGAACGGCAAAAATACCAAATGCCAGGTAAAAGTTGACAGTTCAGTTGAACAGCAGCTAGCCAGCCAAGCCAGCCCTGGCTCTAGATAGCTATAGCTGGGCCTGTCGCCGTCGGTGCTAACGTTAGATGGCTACTAATTACATCTAATGACCAGACTGGCGTCCGTTTAAGCACGATTGAGATGACGTTGGTGTTTGTGGAACAAAACGCAGTGGGTTATGTTTAGAGGCATTATATCATCTACATTTATTTGGGGCATGTCAACTTGACACACAGCTCACTGTGTAGTCCCGCCCGGTGACACTGCGGAGTGCGGTTACTTTTGGACTTGTGGAATTTACTAAGTAGCCTACCTGATCACTGGTTGCTACTACAGGTATGGTTGTTTACTCGTAGGTGAAAGTGATTTGACCGTAAAACATGAATTGCCTTTTAGGTTGCACTATTGGTTAAATAAATATGTCTTGAAGATGATTTAACCTCCGGATGTACTTTACTGAACTAAAAGCCCAGACGTGCCACCTCACCAAGTATTTCAAACGAAAGCAGCACAGGTCAATATGTCCTACAGTCCTGGTCCAGTGTGTTGCGTTAAGCACCAGACCAAGGGTCAATACAAAAACTGTTACTCTGGACACATCATGATTAAGCACTCACTCTTGTTTACAACACAGGGTCCAGCATTTTCAATTAATCAGAGATGAATAATAGAGGGGGTAGACTGGACACTCGCATTTCATTTGTGGATCTGCGTTCATGAAACAACCGAGAGATAAGAGATGTTGGTGGACACCCCTGTGTGTTTTGTTTTTTAACTGTTTTGGGGAAGTCAACAGTCAAGGTGTGACATTTGTGACATAATGTAATGTTATTCTGTGATGTAGTGCTCTCAAAATGTGACGTCTCCCTCCTGGCCTGCTGCTTCTTCACAATGATGTTCCCCCAAATTATTGTCATGTCAATGACTCAATGTTATAGCTCTTAATATTTGAAACGCTTTTATTAGCGTGAGTGGGACAGTAGTAAAGACAGTGACAGGAGGCGCACGAGGGATGGTATTATGCAACAGTCAGAGACCACCACAAGCCAGCACTCAAGACTGTTCTTGACTCACCAAGACAGCCTAATTATATTGTTTAAAATTAAGTTACTTGATTTCATTATTTTGACAATGCTTCTTGATATTCATTTTGTCACCACAGAGTGTTTTAAAGTGGAAAAACCCTATAATTAGTTTGAATTGAATATCAGGGCTCAGAGTGTGAAGCTATTCACCAATCCTGCTGATGTTGCACTAGAGACTGTTCTGCAAATACATTATTCTACAATCAATATTTTCTTGTTTCTCCATTTGATCTGACCGAACGTTTTCTTTCCTATTTTTATGATGATGATCCAATATTGAGGAACCAGAATCAGTTCCATCACTTTTAGAACTTTCCGGAACGGTTTTGTATCACACTCTCAGAGCCGGTTAGCCCCTTTCAGGACCCCCCTGGAAGCGAATATATACTTTATATTCGCTTCCAGGGGGGTCCTGAAAGGGTCTAAGAGCGGTATGAGGACTTCACAATGTGAAGTTCACATCTGCTATACAATTACAATACAATCTAAAATATTTTAACATAACATTTGAGTGTACAAATTGAATCAAATGGGTTCCATGTGTACACACTCAGAGTTACAGACCTGTAAGGGTCCATTTTATAGGCTAAGGAATTGGACCTTTTCCAACCGAACTTTAGTTTTATTCAGGCCTTTTGTAGAACAGAATGCAGAGCTGCTGTATATTGGCTCTGCATTCTGTTCTACAAAAGGCCTGAATAAAACTAAAGTTCGGAGAAACAGAAGCTACTTAGGCATCATTAAGTAGCTTCTGTTTCTCTATGTTTGGTTCAAGCTCTCACTCTGCCTCTGCTAGCAGTCGGCGTCATAAAACACATCCCAGCAGATGTTTCCTCAAAAAGGAAGTAGAATGTTGTGTGGCCTTCTGCTAACTCGTTCTGACAAAAGCCATGGGGAGAAGAATCAGAAAATACACAGTACTTTTCTGAGGGCTTGGAAACTGCAGCAACGTTGCATGCTTTCTCTTGTTACCCACTCTAAACTAGCAATGAAGTCTTTATATGAAATATTAGTCTCATAAATATGCCCTCTGGCTTCTTGTGTACAATATTGACAGTGATACAATATTTCTTTAGGTTAGAGGCAAATGTTGAGCAAATCAACATTGAATTTTGTTTGTATTTTTGCACAACTTTTGTCAGCAAAACATGTTTCTGCTATATTTGGAATGTTCTAACTTCAATTTAGATGTTGGTTGGCATTTTCATTGATTTAATTAACAAGCTTATTGTTTATATTCCTCTGGTGATGGCAAGGTTCTGTTCTGTCACTTGGACGTTGATTAGAAATACACTAAATCTCAGTCTTGTTTTACAGGGCATGTCTTTAACCATTTTTGTTAAATAATACATAAATTAATACGAACTACGAGATATTTGGTATTGCCTAAGTAAATGTAACCTAGTTATCGTAGTGTGAATAACTCAGGTTGTGGGTTTGTACAACGTAATATACAAGTTCTTGAAATGCACATTATACAATGTACAGTATTCATTAATTTGAGTTCAAACATTGACAGAACATGGTCCTTGGCTTTTTTCCTAACTACAGATTAGAGTAGGAGTCAGCAGCAAAAGATTACCATTACTCCAATGAGAGACGTCTGCAGCATAAGTGATCCTTTTCAGCTGACTACGCCAGCTCTTAAATGGGAACTGAAACATTCTCTTGATCTTGCCCATCATATATACTTAGTGTCAAATTTGGTTGTTTTGGCGTTTTTATTTCTACCAATTAAGCTTTTGCTCAGAGCAGAATTAAGTTGTTTTTGGAAGCAAGTCATCTGCTTCCATTTGTTGTATCCTTTTTTTTGTACCACAAAAGCATCAATCATTTGAAAGCTTTCTTTCAAGGGCTTGCACTTAATGTCGTCTTGACCTGAGGGCACCAAACGGTATCATTCAAAGGCACAGCAGGGGAAAACTGGAACACTGCATATAAAGTAGGTCAGTCACTGCTTGCCACCCTTCAGATCTGAACTGAGAAATATCTTGGTGTGCACTGTGTGCATATGCCTAATGTGTCTTGGTTGTTTTGGTTAGCCCAGCTAATAGGAATGCAACGAAGCTATGTGCCTGTGAGGCTGTGATGTTAAACAAGCTCTAAAGCAAAACTTATTTGCTGCCCTGTTAGACAATTTTCTTAATGGACTTTGTTAAAACGGCCTAATCAGCCAGTGCAGAAAGATAAATCTTTAAATGCCCCAATATATTACTTATGTTAGGCCTACTTGGCTACTTTTAAAGTTTTTATGTAAAGACTGCTCATGGTAAGACACAATAATTGAAGTTTTTGCAAGGTCTTGGCTGCAATTTTGAGTGGTACCGTAATATAATGTTACTGTTATTAGTTATCTGATACAAGTCACTATTGAAACATGCATGGTCAATTGGAAGTAATTTACAGGCCATCAAGGCATTTCTGAACAACAAATGTTGGATTATGTCAACGTCATTAGGCATTGCCAGACTGCTAGAAATCTAGTAGAGCTGACCAGAGCATGGCCAGTCAAATCTGGATGTTATGTTTGTAACACACTTCATTTAGCGTTTAGCCAATGAAATCTGTATACTACATTTGTGATGCCCACCCCACAAGCCATTCTTTTATACAGAATAAATAAAGGAAAATGATTCAGATTGCGGCATATACTGTGTATCGGATCCACTTTTAAACGTAAATCCAGTAATGTGGTTGTGGTGGTCCTTTATTAATCTTTTGGGGGATTATGAAAAGCGGCAGCCACTATTTGACAGCTCAGACTGATGGATTATGTGCTGCGTGCTGTTATGGAAATGTTTTTATGTCATGGTCAGGTCAAAATCATGCGCCTGATCTGATGGCATGAGAAATGTCTATGAAGGTGGTAGGATATGGAGACTGCTTGCTGACTGCGTTGTGCCAGCCATATTTTTAGGTCTAACTCTTGCCTGGATTGTCCTGTGCTGCAGAGCTCAGCTTGTTGTCATAACAAAACCAGAACGCCCGCCCCCCTCACTGACACTACACCACACCATGTCACTGGGTGACGATGTGCTGTAAAGTCACATGTACACTTTCCATTTAGGCTAGCTATTACTTGACTCCTAAACAGTAGCTTTCGAGTAATTCTGTCATTATTTGCTACTCAGAATGGCACTTGAACTGCTATTACTTGTAAGTAAGCATGTGGTAAACCAAACGTATTGGGATCGTTGTCCTTCTTTAGGCAGCCTGATTGACGTCATTCTGATTTATTAGGTGAACGTTTGTAAAATTCCAATACGACAATTCAGGAATGAAAATCCTGTATACCTTTTCATTCAGTCATTTGTTTTGTGGAATTTTAATCTTCAATTTCTAACATCAAAATCTTACTGTAGATCAGTAAGAGCTTGTATCAAATCTCATTGTCTACTTGATATTTGGCATCTCCACAAGATTCGCTACACCACCAACCAAGATACCCATGTACCTGTCTAAATACTGTACTTCCTTAATGTTAACAAAGTTCACACCCACAACACCAAAGGGAGTTCCAACAAACCATGTTTAACCCAGATTCGGCCCAAACAAGGGATTAAATTAATTTCGCTCCTATGCCACCAAAATGTGGAACGCAGCGAACGCCCTACCAACAGCCATTAAGACATGCAAATCCCTTGACTCCTTCAAAACCGCTCTCAAAGGGCACATACGGACGGCTGCAATTTGATGCTTCCCCCTTATTTCTTTTCCCTTTTTACCTCCTTACATGATTTCCTGTTTTTTATATAGAAGTGTATATTTGTACGTCACTTAATGTTCTGATGAATTGAAAATGGTGGACCCTGTTGTAAACAAGTGTAATGCTTTATCAATGTGTCGTCCACAGTAACAGTCTAATTGAGTTATGCTTTCTTTCTTTTTTTCACTTCAATTTTTAATGCTTTTCCAATAGTCAAGAGAAAAACACACAAGAAAGAAAAAACAAATAAAAAGGAGACAAAAAAAACCCAAAAAATAAAAACAATAAAAACATCGACAATATCTCCAATCAGAGTTTTCCATCATACAATTCCAAGCCAAAAGTCTTAGACCTTATTTCCGCCCCTGAATAAACCATTTCCACCACTTCTCTTCCATCCGATCCTCCTGTAGTCTGAATGAGTTATGCTTTAATGTGAAATGTACCCATTCTGCAAACCGTTAATAAATACTTCAATCAGTGCAGTTAAACTTTACTGCACTCACATTTTTTTCTTTTCTCAACAGGTTCGTTCTCACCCAGAACATCCTTTTTCCTCCCTCCTCCCCTTTCCTTTTTTTCTTTCTTTTTATTTTCTTTGGGTTTGTTATTTTGTTGCGGAGGGGACAGCTTTGGTATCAGAGCTGAGCCAAGCTGTGTTGATGGTCTGCGGACAGTCTGTTCCCACTGACAGACACAACCCTTTTGGATCCACCACTAACTAAGAGGAATCATGAGTACAGCCAAACCCAGTGGGATTAAAATTCCCAGCAAGATAGCCAGGACAACAGCCACTAAGGCTGCCCCGAGCACAGGTAAGACTTCTCCATCACCATCCATTACCAGGCATCTCCTAGTAGCAGTGGTTGTCGCTACTGGAAGAATGTTGTTCAAATGTGAGCTAAGAGACTCCCCTCTGATCCTATACAATCTGCTTTGATTTGCAATATGGGGCACAAGGTTTCGGAAGCAGTTAGGATAACTTAACAAGACTGCGATTTATCCCTATCACTATCTCCTTATAGCTGGACCCAAAGCAACTGCGGCTGCAAGTGTCAGTGAAGAGCCCCAGGATTCTGAGGAAACGTTTGAGGTTGGAGAGAGTGTGTGGGTTAATGGGAACAAACCAGGAGTCGTACAATTCCTTGGGGAGACACAGTTTGCTCCAGGACAATGGGCTGGTATTGTTCTGGACGAGGCCATCGGGAAGAATGATGGGTCAGTAGCCGGGGTCCGCTACTTCCAGTGTGAGGCCTTGCGAGGGATATTCACCCGTCCGTCTAAGTTGTCTCGCACAGAAGGGGAAGCCAATGGAACTCAAACCGCTCCACCGTCCCGCGCTGCTTCACCCACGCCTTCAGTTAGTAGTGTGGCCTCCCATACACCACCTACAAAATCAGCGCTTCCCTCAACCACTCCGGCCTCCAAAAAAGTAACTTCTGCTGCACAACCTATAACGACATCCAACTTGGCACGTGCAAACAGTGAATCCGTCTCCAACCTCTCCGAGACTGGATCTGTCAAGAAAGGGGAGAGGGAGCTCAAGATGGGTGACCGTGTTTTGGTAAAGTTTACACAATATTCCGTTATCTATATATATCTCAGAATTTCCTGATGTTTCAAAACACAGATTGTTTTGCATAAACACTTTTTCAGTAGGAATTCACTAGGGAACAAGAACATTGTATTTAAGGGCCATATTTGGAGTCATTTATCATTTATTATTATTGATTTATGTCCTCCGATATTGTCCCAGAGAATGAAGGTGGGTGGCTAGAAATCTAACTCTTGACCTTTTTAGGTGTCAAAATCACAATAACGCAGGCGCGTTACTGGTCAGGAGTCGCAGGACTCACTGGCATTCTCCTCCCCTTTCTCCATGGTAATCTCTGAGGAATGTTTGTGCAATATGACCTTCTACTTCAGCCCACCTGACTTCACCCTCATATAACCTCACTAGTCAGTGGAAATAGTAGCACTGACGTATTTATTGTAGTTAATCCATGTCTATGTTGTTGTCCTTATTCACAGCCAAAGGCTTCCCTTTATAAGTACCTTCCTTCCTCTTGACAGATTACTTTTTTCCTCTCCCTTCCTCCACAAGAGGCTGTATAACACAATATTATGCAAAGAGGAAGTCTGTAACTCACACACTAGGCGGGAGAGGAAATGCCCTCACAAAAATAATTGGATCACATTGAGTCACAAGCAAACCATACATCTGTGTAGTTGAATATTTCAACAACATAACTACTGCATAGTACATTTATGTTTGCAAGGCAATGAAGGCATGCACCTATTGATTAGTTTTCCCCATATTGATTCCCTTCTTTTTTTGCTATGATGATGGTATTATTTCACCCAGGGTCTCGAGTCCTGTCCGGTCTCATGTGTGGATTAAATGTTTAGCATTTATTTTCCAGGTTGGTGGTACAAAAGCTGGAGTGGTACGTTTCCTTGGGGAAACGGATTTTGCCAAAGGCGAGTGGTGTGGTGTGGAATTGGATGAACCCTTAGGCAAGAATGATGGGGCAGTGGCAGGCACAAGGTAAACGAGCCACTCTCTCTAAAAGAAAAGCACTTTTGATTAATCAGCTACACGAATATACTGAAACCCATTAGTCTAATTGTTGCCAATCTCATCTCAGATATTTTCAGTGCCAGCCCAAGTATGGCCTATTTGCACCGGTCCACAAGGTGTCGCGCATTGGCTTCCCTTCCACCACACCAGCCAAAGCTAAGACGACCGTTCGAAAGGTAGTGACCACAACTCCATCAGGCCTAAAGCGCAGTCCCAGTGCCTCCTCCATCAGCACCATGAGCTCTGTGGCATCTTCTGTCAGCGCCAAGCCCAGCCGCACTGGCCTGGTGAGACATGCAACACACAGCAGCATCAAATTAATGATTATGAGTGCGGTAGGTCTGCCCGTATATAAACTCTGTGGAGGGGCGGTGGAAGGAGGCTGAAAGACGCCTTTTTGCGCTCCTCTATTTCACCAGCTTGAACATGCTTCTCTTCCTGTCCCTACGCAGCTCACGGAGACGTCGTCGCGGTACAGTCGTAAGATATCTGGTACCACGGCCGTGCAGGAGGTACTGAAGGAGAAGCAACAGCACATTGAACAGCTGTTGGCTGAGCGCGACATGGAGAGAGCCGAGGTTGCTAAGGCCACCAGCCATGTCGGGGAGGTGGAGCAAGAACTGAGCATACTGAGGGACGACCAAGAGCAGGTCAGCACCATCTCACAATGCTTGTGGCCGGCAGCTAATTGACTACCACTCCTAAACATCCTCCATCTCTTAAGGCTCAACTACTATACTGCGTATGGGTGATGGACATCCTCCTTCAGTTAAGGCTTAGTCTCTCGAGACAGAGGGCTGCTGATTTTCCTTTGTTTTGTCAATGGGTTCCCAGATAGAGTGTGTGTGTGTGTGTGTGTGTGTGTGTGTGTGTGTGTGTGTGTGTGTGTGTGTGTGTGTGTGTGTGTGTGTGTGTGTG
>OOFJ01102599.1:0-12167 GCA_900323375.1 Benthosema glaciale
CAATCCTCACACCCACACACACACACACGCACGCACGCACGCACACAACAAACAAACAAGAAGTTATCTGGCTCACTTACATCACTACATTATAGCCTATACATTTTATAATGCACAATTGTCCCACTTCTTACTGAAGTGGGAGGATTGTATATATTTTAAATGAACTGTATCTTGAACAATACCCACACATCAACAATGATGTGCTGCTAACGTGCTAACATATGAGCTGTGTCTGTGGGTGCTAAGGTGGCCTTGTGGTTCACTGTATCCACGCAGCAGTGTGAGTTGAGCTGTTATTGGCGCAGCAGCATGAGCTGAGCAGGGACTGCAGCAGGTCTACTTTTGTGGGGCTAGAGATACAGAGATAGATATGGAGATAGAGACAGACAGAGAGATACAACAAAAATCTCTGTTCTAGACGTCTAGGCCCCTTCGGCGCCAGGCTGTAAAAACTGATGCAACTGAAGGTTGTGAACAAACCTACAAGATCAATTTCTATAATTCTTCTGGTTTAAGCAAGGCACAGTACATCACTCACTAGGATATTGCATCAGGCATATACTGTACATAAGCTTGCACGTCTATTGCCTTGGCGAGTGGAGTTGGATAAATATTTGACTTGTATGATAAATATCAATAAGTCTTATTCTAACTCATTCTAATTGGCTGTGGTTCTTGGAGGGGAAACAGTCACTCACCCAGGGCAGAATAGGCTGCATTTACCTTGTGTGGTTGAGTGCACAACAACATCTGCTCAACAAAGCCGATTTCGGACTGTCGAAAATTGATAGTTGCAGGACCAAACAGAGACAAATGAGCTGTATATCTAACACTGCACATTGACTCGTGGTCGACTGTCATCCAAGAATACCACATAAAACAAAATAGTTCTAATAAACCTCTGTTGTCCCTACGGCTTTGAGGTGGGGCTTCAGTGCTTATAAAGGGGATACTAAAATGTTTTAAGAGACTCTGCGGCCTTGGGGGCTAAGGTAACAGCTAATTGTTTTGCCCGTGTCCTGAAGATATTCACAGTGAGCTCATGAAACGAGCATGTGACTTATGCATCCAGCCACGTCCCCTCATACAGCAGGCAGGCTGTGATTTACGGCTGGACAGTGGCCTGAAGAGGTGTTGGATTCAATGAAATACAAGGGAGAACATCTGGATAGTACATTAGCGGCCATTCACAGCTCAGTCCAGTTTGATAGCGATGGCTGACGCAAACTCTTTGGAGTTGAGAACGGCAGGCGACTTTTAAGGCGACACACTGAGGTTCCCGTTGAATGGCGACGTGCGAGCCGAGGCCATTCACACATTAAGCAGATCAATCTTAATGGACCTACTTAAAGCGCCAGGTGAGCTAACATGGCCCTAAATGAGCCTTTTTCGATAGAGCCTAAATGTCTCCCAGATGTGTCGGACCCTCAGTCCTGTCGGCGTCCTTGGTTGTACGCAAGGGAAAAATGGTGATGTGGGAAATCAAAGGGCCGTATCTGCTCAAACCACCGTTCTAACGCTGCATGACACAGTCAGCGGTACACAAGTCACTCTAGTCAAGGATAATTGGGTAAGAAAGGGCAGCGGCGGGGAGTGCCTGAACAAGGTACTGCTGCCTCCACTCAACTCAGGCCTGTAATAAGAGCACGGGGAGGTGTGTTGAAATACAACCCCGCCACCATTCATCCTCACCCCCTCGAATGCAACAATGACTAGCTTGCAAGTCTGCTTTTCATTTAAGGGAATTACCTATGGGAGGCCGGCAGACGTCTCCTGAGTGGCTCTGTGTGTGTTCTCCCCATCCCCGCAGAGCTGTCTCATTAACACAGCACCCAGCAGGCCTGCTTCAGCAAGGCCCGTCTCTCTGTCCTCCTGCTGAAGCCTGCACAGACAGAGCCCAGCAATAATAATGGGCTCACATATAAGGCCTGATTTATACTTCGTCCTATGGTGGTGTCCCGCACCGGAAATAGCCGATCTACACATGCTCTCCGTAGGTTCGCTATTTTCAGGTGGGACACCGGCACACAACAAAGTATAAATCAGACTTTACACATAGGCCTGGTGCACAATCCATAGTTCATCGGCTCGGCTCCCCTCCCCTCCCCCAGAGTAGTGTGGCGCAGACCTCTAGCCTCTCCTAACGAGTGGACTGTAATGTCCAAAGTACTTAAGAGTGATGAGAGAGGGAGAGAGACATTGCCAGGAGGGAGAATGTATGTGTTATGAGGAGGGGAGGAAGCAGCAGTAACTCTGATTCCTGAGTTTGAGGTTTTTTTTCAGACAGTGTGTTATCCTAATGAATTAACTTTTCTGCTCATGGTGACAAGTCTATTTTTGAATTAGATTTTTGAGGAGCGCTAGCCCCTCCTATATTCAGCTATAGTGTCGATTTTTGTCCTAACGCAAACATTAAATTCCCATAATTGACAATGAACAGAGAATTTACGCCATATGTGGACGGGCAAATTGACGATTTCAGTTCTACACAAAGATTACATTTCCATTAACAATGAAGCAACAGACATTTAGAGCAAATAGGCATGATGACAAATTCTCTGACACAAACATTGATAGATATCTATATAAAGTGGCCCCTCACTTCACACAGGTGTGATTTATCTTTCTGCATGTGGCCAAGGCTGTCACGTGAAAACACAAGTTCGCTGTCAGTGGAAGGAAGGGCTAATTACTCAGTCATCAGCAGGCGGGGGGCTATGCTTCCTACACAAGGCTTATGAGTTCTGGCGTCGACCCACCGGGGTGTAGTGCCTCATAACATTTACATTTCATTAAGGCACACTGTGTGACATCATTGATTCCTCGGCGAAACCAGGGGTTTCTGTGATGCATGCTCGTGATGTGGGGGAGGCGGTATAGGGACGTGTCACCCATCAGGGCTGTCAGGAGCTGTCAGGGGCTGTCAGCGGACAGGATCCAGACCCTGGGCCAGGAGAGGCCAGGCCAGCCAGCTGTCACCTCTCTGACACCGGCGGAGACCATCCATCTGGCTGAGAGAGAGGCCCACAGTGTGGGTTGGAGAGCAACTCACCAGATCTCACCATGTGTGCACATGAGTTCAGGAATATATATATATATATGATATATGCACATGCACATATTATATATATATGCACATGAGTTCAGGAATATATAATGCAAGTGCACATTTAGTATGCACAAGCAAAATCTTGCACGCACGCACGCACGCACAGAGCATACGAGCACGCACACATGCACACGCATCAATGTTTGTTTGCCTGGTTACAAGTACAGCCAGTACTTTTGTACTATTATGCACAAGTACAAAGGCACTGTAAGATGTGCATGTGTCTACACATGAATGTACTCGCCTTTCAAACGCAAAGAAAGGTCCTGTGCATCATGGAAGAAAAATGATGTGGCCCCTGTCCACATGGATTAGTTTCTCTCCAAGATATGTGTACAACAGTACTGACGGACTTCAATCAACAAACATTAATCAATCCCCTCCACTGGTTGTCTCATTCAGACCTTTTTTTTTAATGCCTATGATTTTTCAATTATTTCCATATGGAAATAGCGCGCATTTCTGCTCAAAGGTTGGTTGTCTGGCATAGAACCTAATTTACGGAAGACATCCTGTGACTGTGAGCACTGCAGCAGTTGCAAAGGCATTATCATGATCGCCAAACTTCCTCCTTATTCCAAATTTAGACATGCCACAGCAGTAGTTCTATTTATCACTGCCAGGCTCCACTGGTATTTTCTACTACTGTGGAGGTTCATGTAGAGTAAAACAACAACACCACAGCACATTGGCTGAGTGCGGAGCACATCTACCCTGGCATGTTTCAGCAGAGGTCAGTGGAGGTGCCAGACATTATGGAGAACATTTGGAAATATATCCAGACTCCACATGTCCAACCACAACAGAGACAGACAGTTTGTTGTGCATCTCATTTTGGGGTATTTCAATAATTATGCCAAATTATTCGGAGTCATGCTAAAATAGTGCCCTCACCTGCATCGATCTCAGTGAAAGAAAAATCATGTGTGCTATAGCATAATTTCATTTGCCACCAAAATACCAGCAGTTAATTTATTGCCATTTGTAAATGGGCCATCAATTGAAACCATAATACCATGTCCACTGGAATTTGTCTTTAGGTTTATTGATTTTCAATAACTCTTTAATGATTATCTGACTTTGTTACTGAGAACACAAATTAGCCGATTTATAAGGAACCAGTGTTTACGTGGGTGAACTCACATTTGAACCTAACATCTGAATCCAATAACTGGATGTCACTTTCATTTCTTCATTCAACTCTTTACACAACACTAACTAAAACCTCACCTCTTTCACTCATCTGATTTTGTATTCAACAACATTTTCTTTTTATGGTTGGAACAACTTCTACAGAACATTTCACTGTAATCTTCTCGGTCTTGAACGTGAAGCTCTGTCCCAAAAGTGTTTTTAATTTTCAAATCTGGCACCCATTGTGCGTGGACTCTGGAAATGTTTATTTAGTAATTGCTGTGAACAATGTCCCTTGCTGTTGGTAAGGAGCCTACAGGGGGCCCTAGTGACTGTGGCGGCGAGCCATGCCATCTTATTGGTGTGAAGAGACAGCAGCCATAAATACACCACATTGGCTACAATTACCCAATGAGGTGGTGCCAACACATTTTTTCCAGCTATTATCAGCAGGGATGCCTGTTAAGTATTAGAGTCAGGCAAAGGTGATGTGTTTGTTATTCACAATTTTGGACAAAGACAGTCATTGTTTTGCTATTTGTGATACTGATATCTATATATATTGAAAACGATTTGCTGTATAAGTGCTCTAAGAAACATGAAAGTCCATAGACTTGGCTGCCACGTGGTAATCTTCAAAAGCCATGCAGTGGAGGGCCTAGTGCCCCTGTAAAAGTTAAATGAACACTGAGGACTGTACTGTGCACTAGTCGTGTAGTCCATTTGTCAAGTGTTCTTATCACAGCAATGAGATGGCGGGAGCAGTGAGTAATGGGAAAACTGAGTGAGAGAAGTACAGTTCATAATGAGGGTCTCAGAGACTGAGAACAAGACAGATAGAGATTGAGAGAGAGAGAGAGCGAGAGAGGGGGGGGGACTGACAGATAGACAGACAGACAGACAGTGACAGACAGACAGACAGACAGTGTCACAGACAGACAAAGATCAGCGATAACAACGTGATCTGATGTCATAGTCAGGCAAGCTGTTCCCTCGGTGGTCTTACCATCGAAAGACTGAAAGTTGAAGAAAGTGAGCTCTGTTTGGTTTGGCTTTAATCTTCCCATCAGGCAATGGGGGGAGGTGGGGGTGGTTAGGCAGTGTACTGGGAGAGTGTTTTCCATTTTGCCACATGAGAATTGTGTCAGGTTCTGCAAGTGCACGAGCACAATTCTTTTCGCCGTGGCACATTGACAGGCAGCTTGTTCAAATAAAGGACTGACAAAGCTCCGAACCGAGCGAATAAGCTATTGAGAAACTTATTTACAGGAACACGCATGACAACAGAAAACAAAAACAGAGCTATTTCCTCTGTTGTTTCTTAGAGGTCGTATCTACATGGTGTTGAAAAATACATTTTTAGAATGTTGAAAAGGGGAATGCATAGTTTCCACTCTGACGTTAATTAGAAATGGTTACGGAGTAGTTTAGAAATGTGAGCAAATTGAAAACACAAGCTTTTGTGACAACTTAGCCCCTTTTCTAGGCTATTCAACAACTTGCACCGAGCTTATCTATGACAAATGGCATCATATGCTGATGGTTGTTTTAAACAAAAGAGTGTGAACGCAGATGAAGAGTGGTACTGATTGCACGGGAATGTGCAAATGATGGATACATATCTGGTACCCATCTCTTGTCTCCCTGTCAAGATGTACACATTATGCAAGCCTTTATTTACTTTGGATGATATGACACTGATTTTCCAAAAGTATGAAATAAAACCACATCAACAAAGACACACAATGCTGAATTCAAACTGATGAATGTGCTTGGACATTGCCAAACAATTTGACCTATGCCAAAACATGCAAACATGCAACCTTGCATAGTCAGCCCTCGATCTGTTTATCCTGTTGGGGTCATCTTCAATGTCCCCACTGATCAAAAGGATGTACTCGCAGAAAAGCCTTGCTGAAATGAATACCTGAGACGTCATGGTGAACACTTACACAATATCAAAGATGATTTTTGTTGAAATGAAGAAAACATAAAACCTAGACTAAACATGATTTACTTCTGATTTGGGGTTTGTAGCAAAACATTTCAGAGCTGAAGGATTTCCAGGAGGCTTTGTGACAGAGATACGTAATGCACCAGCACAAAGCCATTACAGAGCTTCAAAGTCCAGCCAGATGACAAAGGGGTTATTAGCAGACTGTAATTAGGTTTAAGCTGTCTTGTATGTTAAAAGATCTACCCTTGTGACACTTGTGCAAACTGGCTGCCACCGCGCGTGCCATGTTCAAACCGGATGTGTGATAACCAGTGTTTGTACTTACTGTGGTTGCCAAATATGAAAATATTATGCTTTGTTTGACAGACACTCTGTTGTTCCAACACAGATAGATGAGATAACATCATCAAATTAACTTCCTGATTAGTGGAGTAATGACAGCATAATAGCCACATGAATCTGTTTCAAGACTTATCCTCCCCCAACACACACAGCAATGCCTGCTGACGGTTTTACTTACTTATCTGACTATTTATCTGCTGTCCAATGATGATGTCATATTATAACAAGTCATTTTATGACTAAAATACTAATCAAAACATTGACTATTTTTGTTATTCTAGCATGAATCTTTCACAGCTGTGCCCATTGTACCGTGACATTGGAAAAAATGTGGAAGTGGCAGAGAAGTTCAAGCTGGTTATGGCTCTGGCTATCAAAACATGTCTGCCTTTGGGCCATCTTGTTGTACAGCATCATCATGCTGACCACAGATTGAGTTGAATCAAAACACAGTCATAAACCTCAGTATTCTGGAAAGCATCACTGGTCAATAGAAGGTGATCGCACATTTCCCTCTAATGTTTCCCTCACTCCCGGTTTTCATGTCTACAATGCTTAATGATTTATCCACACAATTAGCCTGGGCAGCCAGGTTGCACTGTCACAGTAAACTATGTATGGCACAGAAAGAGCCATTCATACACACGCTTTTATAGGAATTATATTGATTTCTCCTGACCCACCCGCATCTGGCCTCCTTGGGCCCAGGCTCCTCTGTGGAAGCAGCGCCAAGGCTCTATCTTAACCTTGCATAAAAATAAATGAGAAGCTATGGGGCCAGTCTCTTAAGCCAGAGGATATTGTTCGATTCCACGTCAGCCCGCCAGGAGGCAATTTAAACAACCCAGCATGCTAATCAACCTGGTATAAAAGACTATTCTGGAGGGCAGCCCATTCTCCTCTCTCTTTCTCCCCCACTCTTTTCCTCTTAGCTGCAGCATGCAGGGGCCAAAGCGAACCTAGACAATATGAGAATAAAACTATAATTGGGACTCTGTCTGAGAGAACATTACACTCCAGCGAGACATAACCATATGATGAGGAGCAGGAAACAACCAATCTTAAAAGGAGTTATATGGCTCCCTGTGCCGTGTGGTCTACCATGCTATTGTCAGGGTTTTTAAAAAAACACTGGAAACGGTAGAAATCCCATTTTCACTGTAACATTCATGCCAGAGGGATGCAAATAAAGGAGGGAACACCGAGAAGCGAAGGACAAAATATCAGCGCTAGGATCTGAGCTCCCCTGCTGCCAGCAACACGTCAACAACGTCTCAGTGGGACCGCATTGTGACCCTCGCGAGGAGTCAGCGCCCTGCTCCCCCACCTCCCAAATAATTCAATATTCTAATATTCCCATGGTATTCGCTGCAACCACAGAAATACGATAGGGTTCATTCTCCACTTGTGCTCTGAACCCACAGGTCAGTTGGTAGCAGATCACAGACTTTTCTGTGACTCAGGGGTTAAGCTAATCATGCGTGACTTTTTCACATGGCCTACCCGGTGCTCTCAGAAATCTACTCCCCAACTTGTCTTCCGGCTGGCCGATGAACCTGTTCCCGGCCCCCTCTGTTTTTTTGTTTTCCCTCAAAATCATCATTTGACCACCTCAGTTGTTTTGATAACTGCTTTATTGGTTCAGCTGTGTTGTTGAATTTATGTCTTAATTGTAAGTGCTGAATTTAATTATGCACCTATTGCACAGGATGTGATGTAACCATCCCCTGGGCTGATAAAATAAGAGTGCCAGTGTTCATTGAGGTCACTGAGGTTAACATGGTCACCTCCCATCACGTTTAATTGAAACAGACCTACAACACATACCCTGGATATATAGACAATATTTTACTACAATAATAGTAAATACACTCACACTCATCCCACCATCAGTTCTAATTAAATAGAGATAGGTCCATAATTATTACTGCTAAATGGCTGAGTTCTAAATAGTAAATCCACACACTTTAGATTGATTTTATATCACATTAACATTAACAACAGTAACATTCCCATAAAAACAAAGCTCTAAAACTGAAATATATTGAGCTAGTCTTGAGAGATAAGGGCGTCCTTCAATGAAATATAGCATGCCAGTGTTTAACTCATCTTTTCTCAGATGTACAAAAAAAGAAATCCTCATATTAAAGGCTGTCTTCAGAAATGCTATGAAACACTTCCCCCTACTGGCATCGAAATGCTCTTGCAGTTTCTTCCAGTATTTATTACTAACACCAAATAGCACCAACTGACCAACTTCTTTATACTCTTTCTTTGTAGCAGTTAAAAAACAAACAAAAAAAAACATCCTGGCCACTATTCATTTAGTCACTTTATTGCAAAACATTTGAATACATGCTTTGTCAATCGATTCAGTAAATTTTGTGTATGAATGTTGAAAAATGTTGCAACAGTAAGACATTCTGTTACCATTAAAAATCTATTTCGCTTTTATTTTTTTATCGTGCCCCTCACATTCCGTGCCGTAAGTTTGGATCATTAAATAAAAACTACAGAAAGGTAAAGTGCAAGATTGTTAATAAAACAAAATAACATAACTAAACCCTGAGATATGCCATCATCCATGCTATCACAGTTATCACCAGCTAGGCTACATTAACTATTGTTCAAAAACATCCTGAAGACATCATTATAAAAAACTAATTATGACTGTATCATATTCTTTGGAGACCTACAAACTCAGTGCCAGGAATCGCAGTAAAAATAATTATTTAAAGTAATATTGTTCTTCAAAAAGCATATAAAATTGTATTGAAATCGGTTTATTATTGGCAAACTCAAATGTCTAGAATGGATGATTTTGGTGTACATGTCAGAACTCAGACATCATAGGCAATAGGCAATGTTGATTTCGTCGATTAATACTATGACAAAAATGTTTGTCGACTACCTTTTTTCACTGACAAAAACACAAAAAACTAAACTAAACAAATACTAAGCTATGATGACTAAAACTAAGAATAAATATATTGACAATTTCATCAACAAATAAAAACTAGTCTAAAATGTTAGCAAGGGACTCGTGGACAAGAGATCCAGTATGTCTTTTTACACTTGGTTGCATACTGAAAATAGCATACCTCAGACATATAAGATATGTCTGACATCCCGTTATATATAACGGGATGTGAGCTTGTAGATTGAAGTCATTACGACGGCATCAAGGCCCGCCAAAATACATTTAGTTGACTAAATCAACTGTACATTTAGTCGACTAAAATCTTATATTTAGTCGACTAAAACTAGAATAACACTAAGGTGACTAAACTAAATGCAAACTATTCAAGAGACGATGACTAAAACTAAAATCCAATTTTGCTGTCAAAATCAACACTGATATGCACCATCCCAATATTATATTCAACCTAACATCAAATCAAGTCCAGTGTTTTTGTTGTATTCTTTCATACCGTGTACTCATACAGTACAGTAGGCACTGTATGCGACTAATCTTCATTTGACATTAATCTTCATTCAAGATTATTTCTACATTGTTTTCCTTCCTCTTCTACTACTTCTACTTCTTGTTCTTCTAGGTGTCTCTTCTATTATTGTATATCATTTTGAGCCTATCCACTTTTCTCTCCTGATTTGAAGACTGAGCTTTTGATCCTACTCTTCCTCTTGACTGTTAGGGTGTGTTGTTCCTCCCAGTGTTTCTCTCCCTTAGTTATGACCAACTTCAATTGGCTTCTCTTTTGCCTCCTTTTCTCTATTTGATCATTCTGCTCTTTTGTCACATACCTCTCATTTCGCTTGGTCACCCGTGATATTGCCATCTTCCTTTTTTGGCGAGAGGCCGCGTGCGTTGACCTGTTTATCAACACCTTGAACACAGTTCTTTTCATGACTTGTGTCATCCTGAACCAGACTGGACGCTGGAATGTTCAGTTCTTCCTGGGACATTTTTGACTCTGGTTCAGGGTGCTGAGTATTCTGACCAGGCTGTTCTGGTATAGTTGGCCCCTGTGGAGGAGATTCTAACTCACAATTGGGATCCAATGATTTACTAACCGAGTCTGGTTGATTATTCCCTTCAGAATCTGGTGACTCTGCACGTTCATCACTCTCTCCGTTTGCAACATCATTACCCTGTCCAATTTCCATTTCTTTGGCCCCCTGTTCTGTTTTCTCTATTGGATCTTCATTATCCGTCTCATCACATCGCTCTGCTTTCTCCTGGTCAAGACCCACGCCCGCCACATTTACATTTTCCACATTTGCTGAGGCACTGTGTGTGTTCACCTGTTCATCAACATTGTGACTAACGTCCTTCTCATCCTCAGTTTCTAACCCTGTGTCACTAGCCCCATGAGCTGCCATATCTCTACCATGCCCAGGACGATTACCACAAGAACCTTGAGAGACTTCTCCCTCCTCGTTATCGCCAAACATCTTCTCATTGCGGGCATCTTCTCTACTTTGTCCAGGCTGAGCCTCATGTTCTTGGGGCCCTGCTGTGTAGAGGTCTGTCTGTGAATCTTCCGACTCATCCAACATGTGATTGTCCCCGATTTCGTGGTCAGGATGTGGCATGATTTCATCTGAATGATTAAGGGAAGAAGGAGGCTGATTTGACCCCTTAATAGGTTCATCCGATTCAATAACTATGTCTGATGTATTTGTTTCTTCAAAACCCGTCGAATCTCTTTCATGATGGCTTGCATGAACAGGCTCTACTGTGTCATCCTGATCCTTACTGGGCTCTGCAATATTTGCTTCCTCCTGGGATTGACTTGGTTCAGATTGCTCATGGTTCAGATCAGGGTTGGGGTCACAGCTAGGATCTTCTGATTCACTAACTGGTTGATTTGTCCCTTCACAAGCTTGTGACTCTGTTTCTGGTTCAGTTGTCTCTGTAGGTTTTACTGTGCCCTGGTCTAGGCCTGCGTCATCTTTAGGTTCACTGTCGATGTCTTCAGGTTGAGTCACATCAGGAAATAGGGGTTTCTTCACAGTGTGATTTTGTTCAGTAGGAGACTGTACTTCATCTGTCACATGGTCTGTAATGAAAGAACATTTATTACTAATAGACACAGTTGCACATTTCGTGATTTGTGATTTGTCCTATATTACACGTCTGGTCAATTGAGGGTTAGCTAAGACCCGGCCTCTCCCATTTAGACACTCCCACTTGGACACTTTCCAGCCAGCTCATTCATTCCAATGTAAACATCATGGATTGTACACATTAAATGCTGGTTAATTTTTGGAACCAAACCTTCCAAATCTCTTCCAAATCTGTCAACAAGGCCTGCCATATGCACTAGAAAAATATGTGAGTGACATTTAATTTTTTTAAACTATGTTTTATCATGTCGTAAAACTATTGGTGGAGAGGGTTGTCAATCAATGTGATAGACAACCCTCTCCACCAATAGTTTCCTATTATGATAAAACATAGTTTAAAAAAATAAATGTCACTCACATATTTTTCTAGTGCATCATTGTAAACAATCACACAATGTAAATTCCACAGCTAATAACATTACACAAAAGATTGTTTTTGAAAACATTTGAAGGAAAGGAGTATCACAATATTGATTTATATGTGAGCAATACTTCCTATCAGAGATTTGGCATAATCTTAATGGACCATTT
>OOFJ01102602.1:0-19749 GCA_900323375.1 Benthosema glaciale
CTGACACGGTGACAAAATGTAGCAAGTTGGCTGTCGTTCCAGGCTGGGTGATGATATTTTTTATTTACGTAACAATTTCAGATCTGATTCTTGGGTGAACAGCGATAGATAGGTAGTTGAATCTGAATAGGTAGTCAGAATCTGTTTAAACCATTAGCCTATGTCATGAGTACTTGATTCATTTTAACACACACACACACACACGCACACACGCGCACACACACACACACGCGCACACACACGCGCACACGCACACGCGCACACGCACACGCACACGCACACACACACACACACACACACAAAACAGCCTGTTTATTGTGACACCACACAACACCCAGATGGCTGGGGGAGTACACACCGCCAAGGCGAGGGCCAGTCAGATGTACCCCGCTGTGCGAGGCGGGGTACATCCATGCACAACCATGTTCATGTCGCAGCTCCATTATTTACAAGCCACTTCGGCGCTAGCTGTGAGGGAGTATGAATTAACTTTTATAGAGCCTAACTAAAGTCAGGTCGGGGACCATTCCGGAACAGACTATTTTTGGCACAAAATTGGAGTATGAATGGGCCCTTAATCCGCTCTTGAGATTCTGTGGGATTTCTTCACCTCCGACTTCCCAGCAACGTCGACACGTCATCATAAGCCACCAGGTAATTTTGTGCACTGTTTCTCAATGAGTCTTCACTTTACTACATACACAGTCAGCGACCACATGCAGTACCTTCACGGACCAACAGTGGTCCACGGTCCAGTTGAAAACAAAAACATACAAATGGTCTAAAACGGACCATTTGTATGTTTTTGTACTCAGAGGGTTGCCTCATAAGTGCTCAGACACTCAGTTTCAGACCTTGACTCTGACTCTGCCTCAAATACTGGAACACATTTCAAATTGGGCACAGTATAGAAGTGTCACAGGATTACGTATGTTAACGTGTCTCTGTACATCATTATGATATCATAATCATTATACAGTAAATTATAAAGGATAAAGGTCAGGATTTATTACAAGTTGTGAAACATTAATGTCAACCTATTGTTGTAATCATTAATTATCATGATTACAGAACAGAAGGCTGAATGTTTACACATTCATTAGTTATGTATTCATTGACCTTTATTGTTGTCCAGGGCAAGTCATTGTGTGCAACACCATGCGGAGTGGCAGGTTTAGAATACAATTCTATATTGTTTAGAATTGTTTTAAAATGTTCTAGTATAATAACAAGCAAAGTAACTTGGGAAGAAAATCACAATAACAACACGTGTACATGCTTGGCATTGGCGCTGGTTTAATTTCCTGTTGGCTCTGAAGATCAGACATAGTATCACAATGGCTCAGAAATGTATTTTAGAAATAGCAGATGTAACAAATTCCAGGCAAGGGTTTTTCCTTGGCCTCTATGGAGTGTTTATACAAGGCTTTACACAGATCGGTGCAGTTATAGGTAAAAACACTAATCGGCCAGTTATAGCGCCACCATGAGGCTGAGATGAAAAGCTTAAAGTGGCATTTCTTCCTCTGCCTATTGGGAATGTGTTCATGATTTGCGGCTTTTTGTTCAAAACAGATCACTCCTGCGAACTTTGGAAGCCAATCTTAGTCAACCTTCGGCCTTCACCTTTAGCAAAGACCCGGCCTCTCCCACTTAGACACTTCCACTTGGACACTTTCCAGCCGGGCTCATTCATTCCGATGTAATATAATATCATGGATTGTACACCTTAAATGCTGGTTCATTTTTGGAACCAAACCTTCAAAATCTCTTCCAAATCCGTCAACAAGGCCTGCCATATGCACTGGAAAAAGAGTGACAATTTTTTTTTTTAAACTATGTTTTATCATATAGGAAAACTAGATTTTGAAGGTTTGGTTCCAAAAATGAATCAGCATTTTATGTGTACAATCCATGATATTTACATTGGCATGAATGAGCCTGGCTGGAAAGTGTCCAAGTGGGAGTGTCTAAGTGGGAGAGGCCGTGTCTTTGCTAAAGGTGAATTAGGAGGTACAGTAAGTGAATCGGCCCATGGCTACTATTTTCCTTAACTGTAGCTTTCCATTTTATTTTCTATATTTTCACTATAGCTAGTGGTTCCCCGATAAAATTATCTAAAAGGTTATTTAGATTCTAAAGTATTCACTTCCAATACATAAAACCTGTCAACCATCATGTTTCTACTGAAAAGTAGCTTCCTGTCTGACATTCACAGTTTGCGTCAAGCAAGGATAAATATTTAACCTATTTTATAAATTACTGCGCAATACTTTTAGGACCCAGACCAACACAATTGCCATGCTTACATCAGTGTAATCAGGTTCAGACCTGGGGGACAAATTATCAGTCATTTCATCATATTTACGACCAATAGCTGGCCAATCACCATTAGTCACCAAGTACGAGGTCAAATATAAGCTGCGGTGCATTATTTCCTGCTCCATTGCTCAAGGGAGGAATAGCTTTGTAGGTTACTGCTCACCTGGAGCTGTGCTGCGCAGGCAGGAGACAATAAACGTTTGGGCTCTGAAGCAAGGAGGTGCTTCAGTGTTTGAAGTGAATACCACAGGTAGAGTACCTGCATTAATTTATTTGGTGTGGATGCAGAGGTGCAAGGGACTGACTAGAAATACAAATTCATTGTGAATATACAGTACTAGCACAAATAATACTAAATACTGTTGGATAAATATTCGTTTTTGACCACTTTAACCCTATAGTATCACAATTTTAGGCATGGCAATATGCAGCAGAGATTTAGATCTTTGGATGTTATTGTGGTTGAGTGGCAAAGTGAAAGGCAATGGGAAAACAAACATACAGGGTTAGGATATGGAGAATATACACATTGCAATACGCATTGTGACCTGAGCATGGGATAGATAAGTGTAGAACTTTGAAACAGACGTGGGAGATAAGGAGAAAGCCCACCCCTTGTGCAAAAAGGTTGATACATACTTCTGTGCATGTGAAGGAAATGCAATTATACATAAAAAGCTGGTAGAAATTATATATTTTTTCCAGATGTGAAGCGTATGGGGACAGTGGGTTGAGGAAAACAATTGCACTGGACCTCTTTATTCTATTTACTGCTATTAATTTTGCTTCTGCATGTTTTGCATTGTGTAGAAGCGAAGAGGGAAAGTTAGTATTTTTCTTATAGTGCAATCTGATCTGTGTGGATCAGCATATAATATGTACGCTGTATATTGTGTAGCTCTACTTTCTAGAACTTATACTGAATCTGTGATTATTTTACATTATTTTCTAATTGAGCACATTTGCGTAGAGTGCTCTGTCCTAAGAGATCTTTTAATTGTATTCACTTAGATTTATCCACTCATAACCGCTAGATAAATGTATATATTTACTGGTGATATATTATGCATTTAGACTCTATTCATAGAATATACATAACTAACTCATACGGATCCAGCTATGTCTAGTCCTTGTTTTATTAAATGTTATAAGTTAATCTTGAAGGTCCTATCAAATCAGTTCATTAACACTAATAACGTACAAACACCAATTATTAATCACACTAAATAAACGTGAGGATCCTTGTGTTTCAGCAACTCCAGCCATGAGGCTCCCCTGTCTTTTCCTCCTGGTCTCCCTGGGCCTGTGTGCCGGCTCCAGGGCACGAGACTGGGCTCACCACGGCGCCTCCATGTTTGCGGACCTCAGTGTCCGTGAGATGAAAGCGGTGCGCTCCTACCTCCACGGCCTTCCGGAGCTGGGGCTGACCGATGCCCGTAGCAGCACCCTGAAGAAAAACAGCATCCTGCTGATGGAGCTCCATCTGCCCAGGAAGCACGAAGCCCTGAAGGCCCTGGACCGCGGACAGGCCAAACCCCAGCGACAGGCCCGGGTGGTGGTCCTGTTTGGGAATCAAGCCGAGCCCAACATCACAGAGTACGTCGTCAGTCCCCTGCCGTACCCCAGGTCCCACGAAGTCAAGACGTTCAAGGGGAACAGGCCCGTCAAATTTGAGGCACGACCCATCACCGCCTCAGAGTATGACCACATGATCACAGTCCTAGAGAAGACCTCGACCATGGCTCACAAGCTGCTGTTTGAGACCACCGGAGGGTTTTCGTTCACAAACTGCACCGACCGCTGCCTGACCTTCTCTGACATAGCCCCTCGCGGCCTGGGCCCAGGCGAGAGGAGATCCTGGGTGATGCTGCAGAAAAATGTGGAGGGCTATTTCATCCACCCGGTGGGGCTTGAGCTTCTGATTAACCACCAAGATCTGGACCCAGAGAGGTGGACCGTTGACAAGGTCTGGTACAACGGCCAGTACTTTGACAGCGTGGAGGAGCTGGTGAGAAGATACGACCTGGGAGACCTGGAGAAGGCCAAGCTACCCGACCATGATGATAACGATCTCTACTCCACCTACATCCCCCGCGGTGACAGCAACACAGCCTCAAACATCCACGGTCCAAAGCTCGTAGAGCCTCAAGGGCCGCGATATCACGTTGACAAAAACTTTATTGAATACGCCGGATGGTCATTCGCCTACCGCGTGCGGTCATCCGCTGGGCTTTCAATCTTTGACCTCCGTTTTAACGGAGAAAGGATCGCTTACGAGATCGGCCTCCAAGAGGCTGTCGCCTTCTATGCCGGAGACACGCCTGCTGCCATGCAAACAAAGTACATTGATGCTGGCTGGGCCATGGGTACCTCGAGCTTTGAGCTGGCACCTGGGATCGACTGCCCCGAAATCGCCAAATTCATAGACTTATACCACTACTACGACACGGACAAGCCTGTGCACCACAGAAATGCACTGTGCGTCTTTGAGATGACGACGGCGTCGCCCCTCAGGAGGCATTTCAATTCCAACTTCAAGGGGGGATACAACTTCTACGGGGGGCTGGAGAACACTGTGCTGGTGGTACGGACAACCTCCACGGTTTACAACTACGACTACATTTGGGACTTTCACTTCTACCAGAACGGGGTGATGGAGTCAAGAGTCAGCGCCACAGGGTACATCCATGCCACGTTCTTCACACCTAATGGACTTAACTATGGCACCAAGGTGTATAACTATGTGTTGGGGAACCTCCACACACATCTTATTCATTATAAAGTGGACCTGGATATTGCTGGTGAGTAGTAGGCCTACTGTACATTTGGTCGCTTTTTCCCTATAGAGTAAAAGCAATAATACCTACTGTATTTGCAACAACAATATTTTTCATATAATCCATGGAGGATAGCATAAAAAAATGCCAACAAGCTTTTTGCCATTGGCATCTTTAAATTAACCGTACCATCCCTATTCTGGAATAGGTGAACGTTCTGCGAAAATAGCAGACCTAGAAGCTCACAACGCGGCATAATGCGAAGCGTGGTGAGCACGCTCGGCTATTTCTGGCCAAGATTAATTTGGTGAAAAGGGAAAACAACCAGGGGACCAACTAAGTATTGTCCCCATGCAGACAGTGTTTAAGTGGTTAAACGGGAATGCAAGGCTGATCAAATCTTCCCATCAGATAGAATGATGTTTGTGCTTGCCATTATTAAAATAAATGGTGAGGGTGTATTACTAGGGCAAAGGAGACATATTGTTATGGCAAGTGAGAGAACACAAACAACGTTCCACTGTCATGGATTGTCTGGACTGGATAAATGAAAAAAGGTCAATATTGGATATATGTATATATGATGTATAAATTACTTTCTATCTTAAGGCTAAGCCAAAAAGACCACAGGACAGGTTTAGGATCAAGACACATTCAATTAATTTAAGTTTAATTCAAGCAAATCATATGAATAGGGCTTTCACTCACAATCATTTCTTAAAGTTTTAGCAACGAACAAGGTAGATAATATTTACCTTGTTCGTTGCTCAAGTTGTGGAACTGAAAATGTGAACTCATTCCAACTGAAGTGAAATGTGAAAGATGTTCCAAAGTAATCTAATATATATATTTTTCTTATCTCAAATAAATTACCTAGAACTTGACACAGCATTTCCTTTGTGTTATGACTCAGGTCGGGAAAACAACTTTGAGTCAATAGACCTGAAATATGTCAACTTCACCAATCCCTGGAGCCCGGAGCATAGTGTGGTCCAGTCACAACTCCACAGGACGCAGCACAAGACAGAGCGCTCTGCTGCTTTCCGCTTTGGAAAGAAGTTCCCTCGATACGTGCATTTTTACAACCCCAATGACAAAAACAAGTGGGGCCACCAGAAGGGATATCGCATCCAGTTCAACTCCCATGCTCACAGTGTGTTACCAAAGGGCTGGAGAGAGGAGAATGGAATCAGCTGGGCCAGGTAAATAAAATAAAATCTGACCCTCTTACTTATATTGCATAAAGCAGCATAAACGTACGTACGTATGCTAGTGCGTGCGTGTATGCGTGCTCGCACATATGCCTTTACCTGATCCATCACTATAAATTATCGATTGTGTCAATCAACGCAGGTACCCTCTGGCTGTGACTCGTCATAAAGACAGTGAGGCCACCAGCAGTAGCATTTACGCCCAGAATGACCCATGGGAACCAGCCGTGTCCTTTGAGGACTACATCCGCAACAACGAAGACATCGTCAATCAGGTAGGGCCTTTGTAACAGTCACCGTGCACAACACTCATTGTTCATGTGATGACAGTGATGTAGCCGAAACTGTCTGTCCAGTTAAAAAACTCTAGGTTGAGGGTACTTTCACAAACAGACGCCAGCCCCCTCCCAAGTTTTGAACCAACCTGAACTTAATGACAACTCCTCTGAAATTAATTTGGCTGGAGTGAGCGGACCAAATATAGGTGATATAAACCAACAAGGACAGTGTCATATGTAGTTATCTGGGGTACATAGCCCAGGGAGCGGTCACTGTTGCAGGGTTGATAAGACTGGTCTGGATGATGATGAGCAGAAAAACAGTGGGTGTGGCCTGCCTAATTCCCCTCATAAGTCATAACTATTTTTTTATATATTTTGATGCACTCTCTATTATAGATGGACTGTCACACTAACCACAACATTGCAATGCGATGCTGTTGACATGACAAGCCAACTGCAGGGGATGGCAAGCAACTAAATTGACATTCTTTTTTTCTCTCTCATGAGGTGTTTTACACGTCAATGCATGTGTATTGAATGCCAATTGCTTCTATTGGGAATTAAAATGGACAGTCAGACAATTTACATGTTGGCGAAATGCGAATATGCGAATGCCAAACAAAGCCTTACGTATATACGGCTGCAGACTCCTGACTGTCACCAGCAAGTGGGATCACCCCCTATATTAGCCCCCCTGCACTGGCACCCGGTCAGATTCCAAACAGACTTTATTCATTATCAAAGTCCCAAATGGTCTTGCACCAACCCACATTTGAGAATGATTTCTTCTTCTCGACAACCCTAGGGCCTAGGCCAACAAGATCAAATCAGAGGCTTCTCAGGGTTCCACAAACCCACCTCAAAAAGCCTTCTCTGTGACTAGTCCAAAAAGCCTTCCACTTCCTGTCCGATCTGCCCCTTCTCGCCCATGTCCCTTGTTTTTATCTACGTTTCCTTTTGCCATTTTGTCACCTTTATTTAATTAAAACATTGTTTTAATTCTCTTGTTTAATGTTGTCTGTTACATTTTTTATGCCATTTTATTATGCTGTTATATACCGTAATAACATACGGCACTGGTCAACTGTGGTTGTTTTTAATAAATACAATTTATTGAGTTGACCTGACTAAAATAATATTAATCAGGATAGTAATTTGCCATAAATAAAAGCATATTGTGCTGTTATTACTGGAGGGGAAATCATGAGGACAATGATGACTTTAATATTCCAACCTCCATTAATAACACATACATGTGTTGTGTTTAGTAATGTAGTAAATTAATTAGATAAAAACAATCTGTGAATAAAAGATAGCATGACATGCAAGAAACTGCATTGTATTGAATGACGCCTAGGCTACGCACTACTATGTAAAAATAACTAACGTGTTTGCATTGCTGTGTGTAGGACCTGGTAGCCTGGGTGACAGTAGGATTCCTACATGTACCTCACTCAGAAGACATCCCTAACACCGCAACGCCAGGCAACGCTGTGGGCTTCTTCCTGCGACCTTTCAACTTCTTCGACGAGGACCCCTCGCTGGCATCCAAGAGCACCATCATTGTTCGACCGGACCAGGACGGCAAACCCAAGGTTCAGAGATGGACGCCGGAGGTCGTGGGTCACTGTGTGTCAGACAAGCCCTTCTTCTACAATGGCACCTACAACGGAGTGTAAAGGGTGCTTTTACACCATCAAGGCCATCTGAGCCGCACAGGTTCATAAATAACACTGATACATATATAGATTAGGGCTGGCATCCATTACATTTCAACCATGTGCATCATAAAAACTAGAGATCATTTAACAGCACCCCTGGATATGGCAATTGTTCACATCAATAGTTCTTAATGTCTGAAAGTCCACTTAATTTACCGTTAAATGCAAATGGCTACAAGATGGAACCCCAATCTTGAATTGCTGCTGAGAAAAGCTCACTTTTAGTCTCAGGTTCGAAGGAATTTCTTTGTAGATGTATTGATTGATTATATATGAGAGAAAAATAAAAGCCAGGTCTGTCACGATTATCCAGGAAATACTTGGCTTCTGTTTATAGCACAGTACTTACTTAACCCCATGTTAGATGTGGACATGTACGTGTGTGTGTGTGTGTGTGTGTGTGTGTGTGTGTGTGTGTGGGTGTGTGTGTGTGTGTGTACGTAAATATGTATATACTGTATATAAGATGATGTCTGGCAACTTGTGGTATGTTCTTTTTGTCTGTACTGAAATGACAACTTAATAAAATACATGTGTTAAAAAAGACAGTCCACTTACTTCACTTTGCTAATGAATTAACAAACTATCTGACATGACATTCCTGTGAGGACCACAATGACGTGTGATAGTAGTTCTCTAATCTTGAAATCCCTTCCATTGTAATTGTATTGATCTTGGTACTGAAAACACTAGACCCCTACTCAGAGTCATTATCAAGTACACAATAACACATTAAATGGTAAATGGGCTGAGTCACTGTCACCCCTGCCTCATTATGTCTACTTTGTTATGCACTGAAGTCAATTAACCAATTTCATTGCATTTTAAACTGGCCCTTAAATGAACTTAAATTCAATCACTTTATAAATGACTCGTGTATTAACGCAGCATAACTGCTGTTCAAAGTCAAAGTCTTACATTTTGTCACACACGTTAGCGCAGTGAAATTTGTTCTCCGCATTTGACCAATCTCTTGGAGCGGTGAGCCGCAGCCGTGCTGCACTCGGGAATCATTTGTAGTTGATTTGACCCAATCCAACCCTTGATACTGAGTGCCAAACAGAGAGGCATTAGTATGTCTTTACCAAAGACAGTATGACCCGGCCAGGGATCCAACCCCGACCTCCCAGTTTGCACCCGCTTCGGATGTTATCATCCCTTAAGTCAGGAAATGTAAAAAATCTGCATCATCGGATAGGACAGAACAATAACAACAGCAGCGTTTCAACATGCTTGCGGTTAAGGTTACGTTAGGAGTTTGGGGTAGGGATATAATAGTAATGTTTGACATACAGCAACGTTTGACATGCTTGCGGTTAGGGTTATGGTTTGGGCGTTTGGGTTAGGGTTAGTCAGCAGGCTGTCCGCATGTAGAATGCGCAACGCCACAACGT
The DNA here is from genome assembly GCA_900323375.1 of Benthosema glaciale. Taxonomy (NCBI): domain Eukaryota; kingdom Metazoa; phylum Chordata; class Actinopteri; order Myctophiformes; family Myctophidae; genus Benthosema; species Benthosema glaciale. Next base: position 9,707 of record OOFJ01102602.1, read on the forward strand.
CTAGAATGCAGGTATGGAACATATTGACCGCATTCATACGTCCTGATAACGGTTGATTTCGTCCATTCAATACAAGATAACATACGAATCCGCTGCAGTTTCAGGGCAGATACTCTAACCACAAGGCCAACAAAACAAAGCTCACTATAGGGTGGGGGGTGGCTGGGTGCGTCATTCAAACATGTAACAAGACCAGCATGGTGGGGGGCGGGGGCTGGTCCCTTAATCCAGTGTCGGGTCTCCATGGATGAGGTTTAGCTGTGAGGAGCATCCAGGATGCAGGATGCAGTGCATCCGTCCCACAAGCGCTAAGCTTACGTTCTGCTCTCAGCCCCCATTGGCGGGAATGTTTTTTTGCTGGGAAGACAGCAGGTCTTACTGAGCAAACAAACTGATTCAGGATCCTTCCCCTCAAACAGTCCAGGATACCACCTAGTTGGTCTGATGTCGCCCCTGGCAACTGGGCAGCCCACCCCACAGCGCTATACTGTAGCATGTACAGAATGGGCACTGTACAATGCAAACAAAGTGTCCTATCTACGTACACTGGTCTAACATTGCATTGTTTACCATAGAGTTTTAAGATCAGATTTTCTTTAAATGATGTTGATTGAGTTGAATACACTCCTGTGTTGTATCCTATTCTATTTAACTTTGCATTTCTAAACACTTGCCTCCCACAGATCTACATGTAAACAGCATCATGTGAAGTCTGAATAAAAGCTGGAGGTATAGGGGAACAGTTGAATTTCCATCGTCGACAACAGTTTGTGTGAAGGGCAAATAAGAAGGGCAAGAAGGAATCCGGCCGACAAGAGTTGTCTGGAAGTTTCGCTTTCAGAAACCGCTTTTAAAGTGTGTGCTGACTTTTTTACACTGTGTACAGTAAAAAAAAGAGGAACAGCACGAGAGCTATGCAGGCGTGAAAGAATGTGAAGCTTTTGAGGAGAATACAAGACAACATTGTGAATTAACTCGTCAATGGTAACTTGCATTCCTATAGGTACTTCCATGGCAATGATGGTCTTGCGTCATGACAGTAAACAAGTAATGTGTAAACATGTAGGTCCTAAGCTGGCATAGTGCTATGAAGCAAACCCATGCAGCGGCTAAAATGTCTCAACCTTTTTATAATCGGACAAGGTTTTTCTTCATGTCAGGGGTTTGTGAAATAGGGAATCGTGCACACAACACCCTTCTAATACAGCATAAGTCATTAACGCCTCTATTAAATACATTGATAATACTCAGATCATATTCTTTTAGGCCTACATGTTCATCAGGGAGGTGTGGTGTTTGGTGGTAACTAGGGAAACAAACAATATATTTCCTATCTGACACCCACGAAAATTAGGGGGGGGGGGATCCTGAAACAATGTGATAAAACAACGGTTAACAACAGTATTTATCTAACACTGCTGAAAGTCAACATACAGTAATTGAGGCTTCAGGGTTGAAAACAAACTGGAAAGTTTGACAACTACTTAATATGGTTGTTTGTCGACACCTAGTGGCTGCTGGACTGAACACCAGTTGTTAGTGGTATGAAGACGACGTATTATTTATTATATGGGAAAGGGAGCACCGCCACCGTTCATTCTTTACAACAATTCTGTCTGAACTCAGAAATGTTGTTTTAAATAATTGCCTAGACAGTCAAATATTATGTTTGTTACAGTCAGGCAGCCCCTGTCCGTCCGTATTTTTGTAGCCTATAGGTGACGGCCGACTGACGGGTCCCACTCCCAGCCCAGGAAGACAAACAAAGACAAAACGTTTGCCTGCCCTATTCTATTCTCCGTTCTCACCTTTTTTTAGTCTGTCGGTTGCATAGACAGAGCATTTCTCTGTCTCTGTCTCTGTCTCTCTCTCTCTGTGTCCTTGTAGGCAGCGATGTCCATGATCCTCCCAACTTCACTTTTGAGTCGGACTCCTCTCCTGGATTATGAACACATTAACAATAGTTTCGCAATTCCACAGGCCTCAGGCTCAGCGCCTTATTTCCTGCTGTCATGCGTGCACATGTGTGTCTTCCCACTTTGATTGATTGATTGATTGATTGAATATTTTATTAACAGTTTGGAGAATTGCAGGACATTTCAAGCACTTAACAGTTAACTACCGTAGTCTGTGAGTGAGTGGGCGATACCATAAATGTACTTGTTTACAGGCCCACAATGTTCATTTCATCAAAACATTTAGAGAACAAATATTCACTATTCACTTCATATATAAAAGCAGGAAATGGAGGTAAAAGGGAAAAGAAAAATATACATTGAAGGGAAAAGGGGTGGTGGGGGAATTAGATTTTACTGAGGCCAGTTTCGAATTGCAGCCGACCGTAGGTGCCCTTTGAGAGCGGTTTTGAAGAAGTCAAGGGATTCACATGTCTTAATGACTGTTGGTAGGGCGTTCCACATTTTGGTGGCATAGGAGGCAAAAATAGGCAATTTTAAAATAAAGCATAAATTCCTTTTTTTTAACAATATATTTATTGACATGTTTTCCAATTTACATTGCAGTTAAAGCATGGTAATAAAATATTCAATAAAATGTTCAGAAAAAAAAAACAAGTCCGGTGTATTGGGATCAAAATGATTAAGTAGAGAGGGAGTAATATACGTTTGCATCAGCCATTTGTATTGTAGTAACTATCTGGTATTGATCATCTGTGTTTGGGCTTTGTAACAAGCCCTCTCCCAATGTTCAACACTTATTTCTACATTTAGATCGTTACACCAGGCCAATCTTCTACACTCTGAGGATTTCCCAGACAACCTCACAAACGTATTGTAAACCAGAGATACTTGCCCACGACCACCAGAATAATTTACAATTTTTTTTCTTCTAAAACTGATAGAGACGGCAGCTGGATTGAATTCTCTTGGGTACTTGAAATAAAATGTCTTATCTGTAGGTACTTAAAAATGGTTTGACAACTTTGATGGGATATCATATTTCCTGCGAAGTCCTTCAAAAGACATCAGTACATCATTGTCATACATAGAGATTTTAGCGACACCCTTGTCTGCCTATGATTTAAACCCCCCATCATGACACCTAAATTCCTCGATTTAAATTTCCCCACCAGCCATCGCCCACATATGACGTAAATGCTACATTCATTGTTTAATGTTTGTGTAAGATTGTATTATACATAAACAACAAAAAGGATTGCCCAGTTGCACACTGCCAAATGAACATTGAGGCTGTTTGAATGCAAGAATACAGTCTTTAACAAAAGTGCAAAAAGTGACATGGTGAAATATACACAGAGAGTTCATACTACTTTCAATTTATCCCATTAAAACCTGAGGCCGATTCGATTCTACAAATCATCAAACAAGATGGAATATTGGGAATGTTAACTAGTCTATACTGTATGCATGGAACATAACTTTGGGCCTATTTATGAGTGAGTGCTGACAGGTGAAGGTTCTCAGCTCTGAACAGCTGTAAATGGGAAGTGGTCAAAAAGACAGCTACTGTATAGATCACTCATGAGCGACATAGCCACTTAATCCCTAGCTCCCCTATTTTGGGGCGAACATTTGGCGAAAATAACAGATCTACAAGCCCTTAATGCGTTGCACATCGAGAAAAAGGGGGGTTTCTATTATAAACAATGACTCTGGTCTACTTAAACTTACTAAGGTTACATACTTAGTATTTAGTATATTGCTAAATTGCTAATTCTAAATTAGTACGTGGTTAAAACAGACCTTAAAAGGTTAATCATAGCTCAGACAGAGGATTTTGGCTCTCTGCCTCTATCTGAGCTCATAAACGAACGTCCCACAGTTCAAGGGCACTTCTGGAGATGGTGTTAATAGCCTTCATCTAGTTTGTACGTACACATAGCTGTCTGTGATCCAACACTTCTAATTAAAAACATGATAACATCAAATAAAAGCCTGGCATGTAACTGGAACCTTCCAAATTAAATTGAAAAATATAAATAATTGCTATCAAACAAACAGATCTCTGCATCCTACTATAATTTTAGACGTGTCTGTCTGCCTGTCATACCCTGCTTTGCTCCTCACTGACTTGACCCGTTGATCTGAATTTGCACACAGACATTGATCATCCCATTATGCATGGCATCTCAAGCTTGGTCAAGCTTCTAGTTATACATATTATCTGACAGTGTTGTCTCTCTCACCATTGTGCTCAGCAACTAGCTCTCCCTGTCCCCCATACTGTAGTTCACGAGCCAGCAGTGTAAGCAGTGAAAACTACAGCATACTGGTACTGTAGATGTCCCAGACAGAGATGTTTATTTACAGTATTCTGTCCACCTCTGCTTCATATACAGTAGCACATAATTTCAATGGTGATGTTCATGACAGAGAGATTTACTCTTAACCAGCTCCGCTTCATGTACAGCACATGCAGCCACATTCACCTTCAGAGAGTCCACGCATATCTCAGCAAGGAGGATACAGATCATATGAATCCGGCGGCTGGCAGCACTGTTGACGTCAGCTGACAACAGCCTGTCTGCAGACAAAGAAAGACAACAAGGGGAGGCGGTTATGACATTCAACAAGAAGTCCAAATATCCCTGTCATGATAGAGTGCAAGACAGCTGAGCACGGACTCCGAACATAGATTGAAATGTTCCACCCTGGAAGCTCCGTATTGAATCTCAAGGTTAGCGCGGCACTATGTCTGAACACAAGGTGTGGAGTTGTGAAAGTTGAGAGCTGTGAAGAGAAGCCAGAAGCAAAAGGTTGTAAAACACTTTTCGCCTGTGATGTATGGAAGCTTATTATCACCTTATAGACAGACAACTAACACTTTCGCTGAGACAGACCGTAATGTTATTCTTGACCGGTATCTTGGCCCTTGGCTATTAACAAGTTGTAAATCCAGGACCTAGTGGCCCTTAGCTCACCACCTTATTATCCTCTCATTCCCCTCGACCCTCAACATTTTAAGCACGTCTTATTATTATCTACAACTGCCTCTAAGATCATTGTACTCTAAAGGGAAGATAGTTTCGATCATTGTTAAACACATTTCTGTATCATATCAGTGGTGTATTGTGGTACAAAATACAACACTGGAAAAGGAGAAGGTCCGCACACCGTCATAATTCTTCAGACTTCATTTATTTATTACATCCTTTGTACCGTCTTTTATCCTCTATGAACCACTTTGTAACTTTGTTTCGAAAGCTGCTATATTTTTATATATTTATGTTTTTGTACTGAGCACACCTGCCAGTACAAATGTATGTTCATGTGTATGCAATAAAAATATCAATCTCAAAGGATCACATAATCATTTAATAACAAATACGCCTGCAAACTCCAAATTAGGAGAAGCAACTCTGGGTTTATGATGATCGAGCACCTCTGCGTTATTGGAATTTAACATTTTACTCACCAAGTAGAAAATACATCTGTTTTCATCAAGTGTAGTGTGGTTTTAATCTGAACGGGTAAATCAACAGACGTTCATAGGATGCTGAAATATAGATCGGATGGACAGAGAGAGTCAAGTCAGTAAACAGAAACTAACAGTCTATTGAAAGTCAAGTAAGACTCAACAAACAGTAAGACAGCTGGGAATTGGACCTCTAACATGTTCAGAATGTTTAGCGAGCGCTGGAAGCTAAACATGGACACTGCAGGTTAGATGCAAAGGTCTTAAGACTTAGAGGATAATTTTTGTATTAAAGTACCAGACTGGACTTGTGAGATCTGGCATTTCTATTGTAGTGCACCTTGTTGAGCCGACCGTGCACCCGGAGAAGTATTTTTGTCTTGGACTGACTCGTTTTCCACCATGTTCCATATTACCCCAGTCAATTTGATCTTTGCAACGACTTACTATTAACTAAACTTGCAGGCTTATGCAAAGGCTAAAAATGTAATTTAGGATAGTATGTTAAGTAGACAGGTCAGTCAGGTCATTCATTATTGATCTGGCATCCTATAGTCAGTGTAACCTATATGCATCCTATAATGTACAGGTAAAATGAAAGTTCACAGTAGTGTTGCTCATAAGGAATTTACAAATGCACAATCATTGCCAAGCTCAAGATGATAATGTCTGTATCACAATACGTGACAAGTGGTTTCCTGGGTTCTGTCAGCTAACATAGAAGACAAAGAACAGCAGGTGAGATCAGTTGAGGTCTGTCAGCTTAACATGCGTAACAGAAGACTTCATATTATCCCTGCAGGCTAATAACTCACAGCTGACTCTTGGAAGCCTTGGCAGGGACTGCTTTTTCCACAGATTAACCCAAGGTTAAAGTGTATGTTAGCGCGGCGAGCTCTTGGTAACACTATCTCCTTATTGTCTGTGGCCAAAATCATCACCTTCCTGACCGCCTGACACTTTCCTTCCCCGATGCACAATAAGTGCTTGCTGACATCAACCTTTGACCTTGAAAATTAACATTGTACTCAGCAGGTGAAAAGCTTTGGATCAACGCCATAAAGAACTTGAAGCTCATTTACCTTTTTAAATAAATAGATATACTAAGATTGATAATTGTACTGTAGATGTCTGGAAATTGCATGAAAATATGCATATAAAATATTTTTATTCTCTAGTCAACCTAAATGACTAAAGTCGGTGCCTTATCCCATAATGTATGTAGTCTACAGAGAGTGTTCAATTTGAAGTATGCTTAATGGTCAGGAAAAGGAATCCAAAAACTATTTCACAGTGTTATCTTTGGCCTCAAGGATAGAGCTTAGTAAACCACACCACTCACGTCACCAACACAATGTGGTGTTATAGAGTTATAGAGTGATGTTGACAGTTTCAATGCCAATTTACTAATAGGGTGAACAGTAGAAATAGAACTGTTGCTGTCTTTTTTCATGGGTGATCTACCTTTTCACTGGCATATCTTATAATCTTATATTATATATATAATAACCATTCTAGAAATGTTTGTTACGTGACCACTTCTTTAAATAACATTTTCAGTCACACGTGTCTCTCGGTGACTTCACTGCACAGAATCAAACAAGATTGACGCATGACAGAATTTTTTTACTAGTGAAGCCTGCAGCAAAAACAACCTACAAACAAATATTTAAAGCAGTAGTTCACCCCCAAAAAATGACATATTCTCTATCAATTACACACCCAATAAATTCTTGTTATTTTTGTTTTTTCTGCATTCCTATATAAGCCCTTAATTTGATGACCAGCGGAGTCTCCGCGAGTCATCAAATAATTTGCTCTGAAATGTGACAAAACAAAACAAAAATAATCTGCATGAATTCAAGGCTTCATGTTAAAATACATCAATAAATACATTCTGGCGCCTAAGTAATTTGAGTGTGACTGTCAAGGACAGTTTAATTGTTTTTAGAATATAGTAGTCAAAACTAGGGCTGTTGAAATTAGTGAGTTAACTGAGTTAATTCAATTTAGAAATTAATCTGATTAAATTTTTGAATGTGATTAATCCATGCTTGGATGACCCTCCCCATACATCCAATAATCCCCATCCACTCTGCACTATCTAGCCCTATTTGGATGGGGGAAAAGTTGGTTATTGCCATAAAAGGCTGCACAATTTACATAGGCAGCTGAAATCACATCACGACAACGGGGTGAGAGACAGATAGACACCATCCTCCCACACTATTGTTCTTATAAAGAATTAAAACATACATACGTACGTATTTAAATGTATATAACCACCTTTTGTCATTGATCTTTCCTTTCCAACAACAATATACAGGAAAAACATGGCATATTTTGGACATAGTTCGAATGGTGATTAATCATGATTCATGTTTAAATTAATTTAAAAGCTGTGATTAATCCGATTAACACCCCTAGTCAAAACACATGGAATAGTTATACAGTAGTATCCCTGGATAAGATTGTATGAACCATTGCTAACAGGTGCAGTCATCTGCATCTTTAAGAACAGTGTAGAATAGCCACGGTGATGATTAAACATATTTGGTAAACAACATGAAGACTAAAATCACTGGTGAAAACATACTTTAGATCCATTTATTACACAGAATACACAGCCTTTCGGTACTTTGTGAAAACAGCAGTGATTGAGGGAGAAAAAAAAGATATCACTGCCATAGGAATGTGTCACTTTAATATTGATGACACAGGGGATTTCATGGGTGAAATACACAAGTAATGATGTTCTAAAATAATGGTTTGAATATAAAGTAGCTATGTTTATCATTACATTAATTTGATATACAATGGTCCAGTGTATGATGTAGGAGCAATAAGCTTGTGTTACCGTATTAAATCTTGAATAGCATCACCACAAAGCCCTCTCATTGGAGACTCCAAAATAGGACGCAGAACAAAGGGCTGATGCTCTCCATGTGCTCCCCTCCTCTGTCCTTAATCATAGCTCATTGTATCAGGCCATATTGGTTCACGTTTTACACACCTCTGCCAGCCAAAACAGAACAACTACACCAGGTATGAAAGGGGGATGTGTGACCTCCTCCCAAATATGGTCAGATGCTAGTGTTTATATACAGAAAGGAACAGAGCTTGGGGAACACCGGACAACAGGGAGGACACTTGAAGGTAAGAGATAACAGGTACATAGAATGGACAAGTAGACCAATTATGAATAACAAATGGGTTTGATTGTGCTACTTCATTATATGCATGTTTAATTTTCTTTTTCACAGAGACCACCACATCAAAGTCATTCAACTGGTTTCCAAAGAAGGGCAAGTAATGTGATATACTATAGTTACTTTCTGATTAACAATGTTATAGGGACAGCTAGAAAGAAACCTATAGGCTGCAAATGAAACAGCTCGCTGTGAGAGAGTGATACTGCTTGACTATCCTGTTACTATCCTGTTACACACAATATAGTACAAGGCATTTTAAGTTAATTAAATACTGTTTTCTACAGTCAAACAAATTTGGGACACCAGTTCTGTCTTGATATTTTTCATCAATGTATTGTAATCAACTGGTTAATTTCTGTGATATTCTTGAATTATATAACTTACCAATATTCATCGTTTGTTAATGGTGTAGATTAGAACACATTTACAAATGTTTAACTGATTCATATTTAGCCAATTTCAAATGTCTATTCAGTGACTAGACTCGAGTATCTTGTGACTGTATCAATAATTAAATATAAGTATTGTGGTAGCAAATTGAAGTACGGATACTAAGTGCTGTATCTTTGGAAATTGTTTTCAGGTAAACATCTAAAAACGTAGAGATGGGGGACGCCTTGATGGCAGAGTTTGGGACGGCAGCCCAGTTTCTGCGAAAGTCCGACAGGGAGCGTCTGGAGGCCCAGACTCGTCCATTTGACATGAAAAAGGAGTGTTTTGTGCCTGACCCTGATGTTGAGTATGTCAAGGCTTCCATTACCAGCAGAGATGGGGACACATGCACCGTGTTAACTGAATTTGGAAAAGTGAGTGTGTCATGTATAGATGAGAGGCCAGTTGCCCATTTGTTGTGGGAAAACAAAGTTGGCAATTACTAAGATTTCCTATGCTGCTAAATGTATTGTAACATTTTACACAAAAATGAACTAGCCGCTGTAATATCTATATATAATTCAAATATATATATAAAAAATATATAATTAAAAACAAAAAAATGTTGTAATCAAATTACAACAATCCCATACTCATAAAATAATAGATTATGATAACTCTTGGGAATACTGCAAAATCATGTCTAGTGAGTCTACTGGTTTCATCTCCCCACAGACAGCAACCCATAAGGAGGAGAATATCCATCCCCAGAACCCGCCAAAGTATGATAAAATTGAAGACATGGCGATGTTCACCTTCCTCCATGAGCCTGCTGTGCTGTTTAACCTCAAAGAGCGTTATGCAGCCTGGATGATCTATGTAAGTCATTGGAACCAAATGTGAACATCATCTATCTATCTTCAGTCTCACATAGCCTGACAACTATCCCACAATCTCCAAATGCTATATACAGTAGAGTCTGGAACTACACTATTCTACACTATTTTATTTTCATCTGCTAAGCAGAAAGCTATTACAACGTATATGCTTAGATGATTTCGATTT
>OOFJ01102603.1:0-14051 GCA_900323375.1 Benthosema glaciale
AACTCCGAGGAGGAGCGAGGATCCACACACACACACACACACACACACACACACACACACACACACACACACACACACACACACACACACACAGGACTGATATTATTGTTGTCTGTGTAAACATGATTTATACAATACTTCACTTCATCACTCTGGGAGAAAAAGCAAGGAAAAGCAATGATATCTTGATGAAGATCTGAATTGATTGAAATGAACCTTTTGTTTTCACTTCAGTATTACCAGAGTGCAGACTCTATTTCCTTTTGTGATACTGTTTGCTTGCATCTGCGCCACAGACCTACCTTCTTCCTCATCCAACAGCAATGATATGATCATATTTCTTTAATGTTTGATCAAACACATTCCATGTGATTCTGTGAATTATACATGCACAACATCAACTATTCTACTTGGGAGTTCAGGGGAATTTGTGCTGCAAAGGCTGCTGTTTTGATTAGGACATGCATTTCACGCTTATATAAATTTGCTCTGACGGGAAAAGGCTCTAAGATTACTAGCGCAGTCTGTTCATTAAATAGGCTATATTTTGTCCTGTCAGGATAGTGTGCTATTGTCGTCCTCTTCTGTTTGCTTTTGTTCCAGGGTAATATACAAGCTCCTGGCCTCTAACAGCGAAAGTATTCGAGTGCAATCCCTCAAGGTCCTTGGTTATTTCCTTAAGCATTTAGGCCACAAGTAAGTAACCAGTTCCATTGACTTCATAGCTCATTTGAATACTTAAACATTTCCTTTCTATGTTATGATGTCGCTATTGCCTACCTATATGCCTGGAATATGGGCTCAATGAAAAAAGAAGAATACAGACTGGTTGGTAGCCAAAATAACACAAATAAGGCTATAGATTTTCTCACTACAATTTACTTTTAAGAATAGTGTATGTGTACAGTTTGTACAGTTGGAGGAAACAGAATATTCCTCACAGGGTGCCAGGGTTCTAAATGACGGTGCAGCACTCTGTGGGATGCGTGGATTCCTGGCCTTGCTGTCCTGTAACCATCACTTCAGAGAAACCAAGGGGAGGGGTAGAAGGGCTTCAAAATGACTCCTGTCCTGAAATAAAGTAATAAATGAACCAGTTCGAAAACTGTGATGGACTTTATATACTGCAGTGTGTGGAGATGAGAGAGAGTGAGAGAGGGGGCTGTTCTTCAACATGCAAGGAGGGACATACAGAAAACGTTTTATGCGCTCAGGCGTTGTGGCATTACCAAGGCCTGTCACTGCCACTTCACGGTAGACTGCCTGGGGTGAAAATGAAAAGAGACATCTGTGCTTAATGAAAACCTCCCGTTCATCCCTCAATTTGAAGGCTTTCTTAAATATTAAACCCCTATCCAAATTCTGCGTAAGCTCTACTGTAAGCTCATATATAATTGATATTGATAAAGGGTCTACTATGATTAAATCAGGGCATTCATTTTTGATAATTGGATTTTTGAAAGTGATCACATTCTGAGATTCTTAGAAGTGCTAGTACAGTTTAGATCTTTAAGTCTGATATAAAAAGAAAACATTTTGAAAATGTATTAAACACATTTCTCTTATTTTAAAATGGCAAAACAGAGAGAGTGGAAGATATGATAGCATGGTGGTGACATGGTGGCTGTAGGCCCACACCATCATCAATATAATGTATTGTGCATCTGTCTGTGTGTAACTGTCACAGGCATGTGTGTTGCCGATGATCTGGGTGTGCAGAGAGAGAATATGGTTGGACTGCTGGTTGATCAGAACCGAACATCCATCTGTCTTTCTTGGCAGCCCATCAGCTGCACAGATTGGCCATGCTACTGTATGTTATGCTTGTGCCACTGCTCCAATACTGTATAAGTAGTAGCGTGCACAATAGAACTCTTTACTTTATATCTCTGTCCATCTTTCTCACCTTTATGCCCATGTTTGCCACAACATCAGCAGTTTATCATGACATCAGGGATCCCTGTATCTCCATATTTAGTCAGTTCTACTGGGTACCTTACTACAGTCGTTCTCAGTGGGTGCTAGTGTTTTCCCTCTTGTTCTTTCTTGTTCTTGACAGTTGTGCCTGATTGTACGTGAAAGAAGATTGTTTGCCTATTTTTTGTCTATTGCCAACATCACGAGACTCTAGCCGTTTTCCATGCAGCAATATCTTAAACACTTTATGGTTGGGATGGATAGGCTCCTTTATGATTTCATGAGCTTTTCTGACAGAGCAATCGTTGTGGCTTGGATGCTGATGCATCCGTCTGTCCTCACAACCCTATGCACCTGCCTTGCGGTTGAGGTCGGTGTAGCTGCCATACCAGGCAGCACCCAGTCAGGATGCTCTCTGTAGTGGCTCTGTAGAAAGCTTTCAAGACTTTGGGACCAATGCCATTCCAATCTTTTCTGTATCCCTACTTTTCCACTCAAATGGCATAGCTGTGTTATTCATCTTCAAAATGATGTAGCCTACCTTATTTCACTGCTGCTAAGCTCATTGACAAAAGCTTTTGTCTTTCAACTAAATTAAAGTTTTGTGCATAGGTCTAGGCTTGCTCTGAGCTTTAATGAAGCCATTTCACAAGCATAAGCAGACCTGCACATGAGCCAAGCCTTGGCTGGGGTTGAATTGCTCTGCCCTTTCTTCTTATTTCCATATTTATACTCTTTATAGAGTAACTGCACTCTCCTCCTAAGTGTCCAATTTACCATCCTATGCAAACGACAGAAATTGTCGACTTGTTAAGAAAGTCCCCACCTGCCTTGAGGCAGTGGCTGTGAAGTCCTGTGGCTTCGACTTAACATTGTGACAGCAGTCCTTGTGCTGTTTGCAGGAGCAGTTTGTCAGTGTTAAACCCAGCCACCTGTGGTATGCCTCTACAGTGGTGTGTATTTCCTAGTGACAGGGTGACTTCGTTATCCTGCGAACCTCCAGCAGGAATTCTCTCCAATTTCTGACAGCATGCAGCTCCATGACACTTGTCTCCAGAGTAGACTCCAGAGCCCAGGTGGGAAGGCCTAGTAGGAAGGCAGGCTGACACTGCTCACTGATCCTGAAGCCCCAAGCAGAGCCCTCTTTGCCATTGTGCTTCAGAGTCTGTTTCATTTTTGTTTCTTTGTGTTCTTTCCACAGGAGGAAGGTTGAGATCATGCACACACACAGTCTCTTCACCCTCATGGGGGAGAGGCTCATGCTGCACACCAACACTGTGACGGTGACGACGTACAACACTTTGTACGAGGTGATGGACGCTTTTCTTTAGTGGTGGGGGGGGGGCTGACAGGAAATGGGGAGAGAGATGGGGGGTGACATGCAGCAAAGGTTGTCGGGATTTGGACTCGGATTACCAGTTTAGGTGCCCGGACCGCTAGGCCGCCCTGGGCCCTCAAATATCTGTCCACACTGTCGTTTGCAAGTGATCGGATCAGATTTGTGTATTCACAGACATTGTCGAACTATCTGCATCTGCATTGGCTGCTGTTGTGATAATGTAACAAATAGGCGTCAGTAATGGTTAATTTATCCTCTGTTGTAGGGCAGTGTCACTCACTGGAAATAGCAGATCTGCAAGCTCACAAGTTTGATCAGGCTTATATCAGGCTTCAGTGTCCAAGTCTGATCTGATCAAAAATCTGAATTTGTTGCCAGTTTAATCATGGCCAAATAAGAGACAAAATAAGTTAATCTCCATGCTTCTTGTTAACAGATTCTCACAGAGCAGGTGTCCACGCAGGTAGTTCACAAACCTCACCCTGAGCCCAACTCCACAGTGAAGATACAGAACCCAAGTAAGTCTGTTGTTGCATGCGAGTACAGTCAATGTTTGCATGTCATGTAAACACTATATGTCAGGTGACCTGATGTTGCTCTGTTCTTGGTACAATCTTTTTCCCCCTACACCAAATCTTTGTGCTGAAAATATCTACAAGCTCACAACGAGTGACAACACAATGGATTGCTTCATGCAGATGGAATTTAACTTGGTACATTTACTGTGTTTTTTCTGCACATGTGATACCAGTGATTCTCAAGGTAGCAGCCACCATGCTGAAGAGCTCCACTCCAAGCACAGAGCTGATGGACGTTCGCCGGCTCTTCCTGTCTGACATGATCAAGCTGTTCAGCAACAGCCGCGAGAACAGACGGTGAGGGGAGCGCTCAATCACCCACAGCATCATTTAGCGTTCAGATTCATATATCCAAGAAAAGAGGGGGAGGGGAAAAGAGAGATCCTCTTCTGTGTTCCCTGTCTTAACTCCTGCTCCTCTAGATGTTAAATCATCCTTGGATACAGTAGAGTAGATCAACTGAAGGCCCAGGGGCCACATCCATCCCGCTTCAAACTGTGGATTATCGAAATCATCTCTGGAAAGAGATGTTAAGGTGGTTGGCTGGTTGCACACTGGTGCATATTTGTGTGCAAAAACATTTAGGGTTGAGATTTTCAAAAGTACTACTTTGGGTGTAACAAACCAAATGCTGTTGAGCTTTGTTTTATTTACGTAACCGTGGCTAATTACACCAAAATTATAGTATATGCTCAATAGATAGGGTAGAGGGTTAAGTAGGGAGGGAGCTCGATAACCGATACAATACCCAGAAAAAAAGCTTTTTGAGTACCCGTTATCAATAAGCTTTGGGCTTATCAAGCCTGTTATCGAGCTATGATGTCATCGAGCTATGATGTTAAACAATCAAGACAAGAGGCGATCAAGAAATTATTGTAATCATCCAAACTGACACAAACATGTCGGTCTAAAAGTGTATTGATACCTGCCAACCAGCGCTGTCCGGGTAAACAAAAGTACACTTTTAAAGTGACCTTACACATATTAACCAGTTAACAGTTTCTTTAATATTATTTTATTGGTAAAAAGGCCAATTGCCTTCCGTCTGTTAGAACAGGAGTTCTCAACGTTTTGGCTGGGGACCCCGTAAATGCTTTCGCCATGTCTCGTGACCCCGGCCCCGCCCCCCTCCCCACCACCAACACAAATTACCCGCTACAATAAACTTAATAATAGAGAAACTACACCATAAATAAATATATAATCATTATGGAAGTGTATGCATGCACTTTGTGTACTATGTAAACTCTCAACTTCTACCTTCCAAAGAAGCAAAAAAAAACAATTTTATTAACATTTTATGTATTTATTTATGTAATATTGTATGAATGAAATGAAAATTAATGAAAATACAAGTACTTCCACTGTAACTGAATGATGTGCTGACGGTGTGAGACAACATGTGTGTCATAGGTGTCTTCTGCAGTGCTCGGTATGGCAGGACTGGATGTTCTCTCTCAGCTACATAAACCCCAAGAACTCTGAGGAGGAGAAGATCACAGAGATGGTCTACAACATCTTCCGTATCCTGCTATACCATGCCATTAAATATGAGTGGGGTGGCTGGCGCGTGTGGGTCGACACTCTCTCCATAGCCCACTCCAAGGTGAGTCCTTTTCCTTTTATCGCCAAACACTTGTGATGTGTATTAAATGTATAGGAAACGCTGCCCTCTGCTGTACAATAACATTATACATACAGGATAATAACACTAATAACAATGTATTTTTGCCCAGGTGACATATGAGGCTCATAAGGAGTACCTAGCTAAGATGTATGAGGAGTACCAGCGAAAGGAGGAGGAAAACATTAAGAAGGGGAAAAAGGGTCTGGTCAGCACAATCTCTGGTCTGTCTGCCCAAGACTCAGGCATCGAGGTCAGAGAGATCGATGACAACTCTCAGACCCAGACACCAGAGAGCGAGGCGGACTATGAGAGTACCGACTCGCGTAACCTTCTAGCCGAGGGAAAGGGTCCTGTGGAGACTGTCAGCGGGCCAGAGGGGACGTTGGATGGGGTCAACGTCGAAGTTCATGACCTTCTGGTGGACATCAAAGCCGAAAAGGTTGAGGCAACAGAGGTCAAGTTGGACGATATTGACTTGACCACTGAAACTCTGAGGTTGCCTGAGCACAGGAGGACACTTGTGGGGGTGGACTCCCTGTTGGACAATGTTTACTGTGCTGCTGTGGAAAAGCTCAGCAATAACATAAACAGTGGGCTGTTGCCAAAAGAAGGCTTGACGGACAAAGATCCAGGGCCTCTGATCACGCTAGCCAACGACAGCATCCCTAACAGCGACTTCTTGTTCAACACGGTGGCGAGCAGTGTGGTGGAAAACCTACTACCGGAGCGCAACCCAGCTGATCCACGCCCAGAGCCCCAGGTCGATACCAGTGCCAGTGATAATAACTTGGGTTTGCTGGTTCGCATGGCAGGAAGCCCTCTGGAGGAGGAGGAGGAGGAGAATAAATTGCAGTCAGCTCTGGTTGACATGGCCTCCATGACTGGCGCCGAGGCCTCCTCCCAAGGGTTGGCGGTCACTGAAGACACGGCTACTGCTACAACTGAGGCAGACCCATCTGCTGCTAAAACCTGCAGCGCTGCGGATGCAGCCAGCACAGCTTCTGACACGGAACGTTCCGATGACGGAAAGGACAGAGACATTAAGAAGATTCAGACAACAACCACCACGCAGGTAGGGTCACCAGCATGATAATGCAGTCTTATGAACTTTAATATGCAAAAATGAATAGATAATAAAATGCTGAACACTCACTTAGTTATCCACCAGTCAAAGACTGGTCGATTTATCGTACTAGAGGTTCTGGCCACTACGCAGCGACTATATGCAGCCAGCCATGCATGCACGAACACGCACGCACGCACAGACAGAAAGCGAGAAATAATTGTGCTCTACAGTATTTCCCATGCTATGGAGTGAGATGCTCCAAATCTAAATTAAAAAGTATTGATCAGACGGAATGCCTCAACAGGCGGTTGAAGAGCCTAACATAATAATGTTACACTGCAAAATGAGTGTACTGAGAGTTAATTTACCTCTGACAGTGTAGAAATGGACCCACGGGGCCGCTTGAAGCTGAGTTACAAGTGGACGATGAGTGTGGTGATTTGCACTTAACCTGGTTGACCGTTTTCAGAGCCTGCTTGGGCACGCAGACGGTCAGACGGAGAGGGACCTGTGCGTGGACCTGGGCTTCAGGGGCACGCCCATGACGGAGGAACAGCGCCGGCAGTTCAGCCCTGGCCCGCGCACCACCATGTTCCGCATCCCCGAGTTCAAATGGTCGCACATGCACCAGAGGCTACTGACTGACCTGCTGTTGGCTCTGGAGGCCGACGTCCACGTCTGGAGGAGGTGCGTGGCTCAACTCAGCTTTGCCTTAAAGGAGAATTTCAGACTAGAAGGCTTCCTTACCTTTATTTGTAGTAAGCCCTCAATGAATTGAATTGAATTGAATTGGAATTTAATGGGGCATTGGGATGTTATGCTAATTCGCTTATTTCCATCGAAATAAGTAGTAAAGTGTGCCGCTTGGGATATTATTTACATTATGAAGAGAGGATATATACAAAGCGATGAGTGATGGAAATAAGTGAATTAGCATAACATCCCAATGCCCATTCAACGTAATGCAGGAAAGCCTTCAAGTCTGAAATTCTTCAAATTCTTTTAACATTGACTTTCAGGCTTTTTTTTTTACAATAACCGCTCTGACAGATGGTTCAGTTGATAATATCTTGTTGATAATAAGATGTGTGCCATTATCAACAAAGTAATAATACATAATTATTAATTATATATCTTTTGTTTCTTTGTGCCTGCAGCCATTCTACCAAATCTGTGATGGATTTTGTCAACAGTAATGAGAACATTATCTTCGTCCACAACACCATTCACCTCATCTCACAAATGGTAGACAACATTATTATTGCCTGTGGAGGGATCCTGCCCCTGCTTTCTGCAGCCACGTCTCCCTTTGTGAGTGTGTAGCAGTGCAACGTCGCTTCACTGTGGGGTAACAGTGCCATCTAGCGACAGAAAAGTAATACTGCATGGTTTTCAACCACCACCTACTTCATGAGCCTTTACTTGGGGAAATAGCACGTACAGTATTAGTATTCGCCTTCATTGATTGGGATCACCATTATTTGGATAGCCTTATTATACTATTTTTCTGTCATGATTGTTGTCACTGTGTCACTTAAGTTGTCAATTTGGCTTCCTTGTATTTAATTTATGTCTGCCATGTATGTACCTGTATGTCTTTGTCTGCTGTCATGATTTTGAATTTGATTTGAATCACAATTTGCTTTTATTTTTGTTCATCACGTTTGTGTTGATTTTTCCATAATACATCTAATATTATTTTTGTAAAAGGTTGATTAAATTCACTAGAGAGCTCACACTTAACAATGACCAACAATGGGTTGTGCATGGAATCATTCTCCAGTATCCCTACCTATTACTATGAAAAGTCTTCTCCATCTCCTGACTGCACAAAGCAAACGTCTGCCTGCTGGAAACCAGTGGTGAAGGGGCTCCGGTCGTTGACACTGACAGCGTGACACCTGTAATGGTGGCGGGTTGTTAACCAGGACAAGTCAGCACTCCAAGTCCACTCTGGTCCTCTGTCCAGAGATCAGACTGAACTACATCACCTTAGTGAAGCCAGTGCTGTACTTAGTCTAACAAATGCATATCAGGCCATTGAAACCTCACTGAACCACAAACCCACACACCATGCACTCTCCCTGAGGCAGCCTACACTGACACTATGCCCTGAATTCACCAGCTCCTTCCATTACGTTCAATATGCCCTGGTTTCTACTTAATTATACTGCATCTTCTGTATGGCAGTGGTTCCCAAACATTTTATGTCAAAACCCCAAAGAGAAATTTGCCCGGGAGCCAAACCAGTGAAAACAGCCGATCTACAAGCTTGTACATCTTCTATTTTCAGTACTTATTTTTGAGGGGCACCAGCCCCTCCTATACTGTATGTCCAGCTTTGAGGGTGTGTGTAAACACAAATATTGAAGACAAAAGTGTGTAAACAAAAATTGACGATGTAAGTGTGGACACAATTTGTGATTGGCCAGAATGAGATGATGTATGATGACGTATGATACGAGTGCCCCTCACTTCACACTTTTTCACCTCACAAGAGTGTTTTTTTTCTTTTTTTCTTTAAATTGTTTCTTGCTATGGCACTGGTTCTCCAAGTGGGTTCCAGGGACCCCAGGAGTCCTTGCTGGAGTTCTATGGGGTCCCCAACAAAATAAGGAACAGTTTAAACACTTTTGGAAAAGCAAAATGGGGGTCACTGGCACAATATGTTTTAAATGGGAGTCTGTGACCAAATACGTTTCAGTTTGGGAGTCCTTGACATGAAAATGTTTGAGAACCCTTATATATATATGGAATTCTATTGTCACTGCATCACCACTACATGCTATGGTAGTGGCGATGCAGCATGTAGTGGTTACACTATGTAACCGTGGGTTTACTCCCGGTTGTTTGTCCAAGACGGAGTTTGAGAACATCGAGGCGACCCAGGGCATGTCCTCGGAGACCGCCGTAACGTTCCTATCGCGCCTCATGTCTATGGTGGACGTGCTGGTGTTCGCCAGCTCCCTGAACTTCAGCGAAATTGAAGCAGAGAAGAACATGTCCTCCGGTGGCCTAATGCGTCAGTGCCTCAGACTGGGTAGGGGGTGTGTGTGTGTGTGTGTGTGTGTGTGTGTGACAATAAATATCAGCTTTAGACGTTATGGAAGTATAGATATTGCTTGGTCACAAACTGAATGAAGTGGCATGATGATTTGACTTTATTTATCTTCTACTACCACAGATCCAGTTATCTTTGGGAACAGTCTATCTTTTCATTATTTGCTAGTATTGCAAATAATTTTATAGTGCTGATAGGATGGATATGATGTATATACGCTTGTGCTGCAATGTCCAGCAAACAAAAGAGACATACTTGAGTTATAGAATTCATAACTAGCAGACAGATTCATTGGTAGTGGAGTCAGGTGCGCCCTGCAAATGCCAGCCAGCGTGTCTCTCATCGGTGCGAGTCATAGGATCCCATAGGGTGTCCTTGTCCTTGTGTGTCCGTGTTTTTACGATGGTTTGTGCATAAAATACTGTCACACAGAGGTTTGTTGTACCTCCAAAATATTTTTAGGTGAACTATAACGAGTATAATTTGATAATTCGATTTAGTAGTTTACTATTTTTAGGTTAACTATTTAGGTAAACTATTTTAGATAAACTATAATTTGATAATGAAACGTGTGTGTGTGAGTTCCTGTCCTGTGGTTCTCAGTTTAGGAAGTAGCCTTCAGACAGCACTTTGTTTTAATTCAAACGTTCTGCTCATCACAGACTGGAGGGTGAAATCTGTCTTGACTGTTGATTTAACTCGCTGTACAGTCTGTTCACACAGTCTGGAACAAATTGTCAACTGATTAATTCTAAAGAGGCCATGCATATTATGAACTAATCAGCAAAGTTTATGTGTGTGTGTGCGCGTGCGTGCGAACAGTGTGCTGTGTGGCTGTGAGAAACTGTCTGGAGTGCAGACAGAGACAGAGGAACAGAGGACCAAAGTCGTCCTTCCCTAGCAGTAGGACTCAAGACAACCTGCACAGTGTCATGGCATCCAGCAAGGTGGGTCTTGTCCGTCACCTATAAAACAATTAAAAAAGACACGATCATGACTAAAATGGTATACAAAAATACCTTGTGAAATTGAAACTAAAATCTGCACACCCAGTAGCTCGAGTTAAGAGCTGCGAAAAGTAGTGACATTTCTTGCCAGACAGGCTTTCAAACTTCTGATATACAGAAACTCAAATCCTAAGTCCCCAAACTATGTGATAAACACATCTGTCACATATTGCCATTAGTGAAATTGATATACATATTTATACACATACTATATGGGCTACAAATATACGTTACAAAATCACACCTGTGTGAACTAAGCGGTGCTGGTGCAACTATACTTTTATTGTGATAGTTATTGTACTGTACTACCACTCAGCAGCAAGGGACACACATAGCTGGTCATTGGAGCGGTTAGGCACCACTCAAAAATCATAGTACATATACCAGTGTGTCAAAGGAGAACTTTGTTTGGTGTCATTACATAAGCCCAGTATTTCAACAATAGTGGAAATAGTCAATGTAAAAGCTCACATGATACATTGTGTGCCTGCAGATCTACTATAGTATGCACACAGAAAACCTTATGACCTAGACCCACAATATGTTATTACAGTACAGTACCTACAGCTGCATTTAATCTATGGCACATGAAAACTGCATCATGTGAAAAGGGTCCATAGCGTTTTTAAGGCTTCACTGAACAATGTGGCGTATATATGTTGACTGTCTTTCTGCTTGTATAGAGAAAGTCCCCAATAACCTTTCTATAATCAAGGACCCTGACCGCCTTCTACAGGATGTGGACATCAATCGACTTCGTGCCGTGGTCTTCCGTGATGTGGTAGGTGGTGTGTGTGTGTGTGTGTGTGTGTGAGTGTGTGTGTGTGCGCCATTAATGAACAAGGGCGATGCCGATCAGTTCCTGGGCTTCAGGAAAGAGCTCAATAGCAAACAAACATGGCTGATATCGTGGGCTGGTCAGACCAGATCTAAATTACCTGTGCAACAGAACAAGAGTTCAACTCGGGACGCTGGCAACGTCTCTGTCCTTTGTGCTGGCACTGTCCGTGGTGCTGAAGCGGTGAGTAATCACCAACCAGCATGTAAAAGTAAGGGCTTCCCTTGATGCGGACAGAAGAGCACAAGCTTCTAACAAAAAGCTTAATGGTAGTGTGATAATATACTGAATATAACTTTGTAAGTTTAAAGCTCTTCACACACTTATTCTCACACATTTAAGCTCTAAAGTACACATTTATTCCCTTCAATTGTATAGTCTTCCAGTTCCATTTTTGTATCATGACTTCCAATTTCACTTGTTTCCATATCCTGTATGCTCAGCATCTCCTGATCTGAAAACATTTTCTGTTTAGTAAAACGATGGAGAGGCAAACTGAACAAACACTCTATGGCAATGATTACTATCAGAATATAGAGCTATTAAACAAACAAACAAACAAACAAACACAAAAGATACTTACTGTACCTTGGCTCTAAACGAAAACTGTCAACTAGTGTCTAGTTGACAGTTTTCGTTTAGAGCTAAATACATGCTACCTCAACCTAGCCTGGCGCGGCCAGACCTAATTTGCCTGCACTGCATGCATATTCATTGCGCCAGGCACGCAGTGCAGCACAGTGATATTGGTATCGCAACGCAACACTAACCTCAACCCCCCAGTCATGAGCCACACTGTTTAATGCATTCTCTTGTATAATTGAGTCCATTTCTCATGTTGTCAACAGTTGTAATGTATTCAAGACATTATACTGTAGCTAGACATTATCACATTTTTGATCTAATTGCCAAAGAAATAGTCTCTACATATGCTATATGGTATTCTTAACAATGTGGCAGCAAATACACTAGACAAGAGCCACTGTGTTGTATATAATATTATGGAGATGGTCTGTTCATTTGACTTATATATCCTAAATGAAGCTTGATTTATTTATTTATTTATTTTTTAATCCATAACTATTGACCATCTTAAAAGTATATTTATTAATGTATGCAGCAGTCAATAGTGCTTCAGTATGTTGACAACCTTTATGGAGATTTTCCTTTCCAGCTGGATTTGGCACCTGCCCAAGTTTGTTTTAGAATCTGCCTCAGGTCTAAATTAGTTAATTCAGCAATCCATTGTGTGAGATTGTGTGAGACAATGACTCCCCCTGAAGGTTGATTTATTCATCCAGCAGGCAAGCGGATGTTCAGTGAAGAGTTTGAATACAGTCAACAATGGAAGCACTGAAGCCTGTGTTGACTGAAGTGCTTTCACTGAACTCAAGTCCACAACCTATGGATTTATGTGGAGAGTGGAGACACAGCTCACCTTCACGGATAGCAAGCAATTAGAAATGTATATGGGATTGCTGGTAGTATTTGGTTGTGTGCTGCTGTGTCCTGTAGACTGTTCTGTGGTTCTTTTTCTATAGGATGACAGCAAGCAAGCTCAGTTCCTGGCTCTTGCTGTGGTGTACTTCATCTCTGTCCTCATGGTCTCCAAGTATCGAGACATCCTGGAACCCCAACGCGAGACTGCAAGGATAAGCAACCATTCAGGCTGGAGCATTCGGCAGGAGATCAACTCGCCAACCAGTACAGGTGGCTCACTGTTTGAGCTTAAAGCCCCGTTATTCTTAGCTATGCGGCGTTGTTGTGCACTGACTCCTCAGTGAAGATGAATATCTCGGATGCATCAAGGTTGCATGCATGCATACATGCAGGTCTCCTTTAAATATTCCTTTCTTCAGTAAAAAAACAACCACTAGAACAGGGCCTCACTATATGGTTTGATGGCTGTCTTAACCATCTAACAATTCTGAAATATAGATATGAAATGTTTCAGAAGCAATTAAGTAACTGCACAAACTATGCCATTTGGTCTTCTGTTTCTTAACTCGAAATTAAGCTGTTTTCGTAATAAACATATTATGCATGTTGTAATTGCTGTATTCTGTGAACATGTTTCACACACACTCTTAAAAGAGTTTGGGGTTGGGACACGGCTGCAAAAACTTGCTCAGCTACAGAGACGGTGAGCGAACATTTGAGGGGTTGAACATCACTGCTGCTAAGTTCACTGTCATGACTTGCATCAGGCCAGGATAGTTTGTTAGTCTCAGTGCACCTGCACTGTGCAGTGACATTCCTATGATTTATTCATGTGCACGCTATAACTGCACCACATACAATTTAATGCGGAAGTAAAGGGACTGGAAAGCTACAAAGGTTGTAGCAGTATCACCAGTGTTTGTGATACAAAAGGTAATATATTCATCAAGACATAAATCATTCATTATGAGTCAGAAGAAAGGAAATCAATTTTACATAAAAGCACGTCAAACCTCTCACTGCAGTGCCAAATTTCATTTGGATGCATGAATGAGCAGCATATAGTATCAGCTTTCATTCACACAGAAAGTGAACTGAGTCTTGGGAAAAAAGGAAAGAAAACAGGAAGAGAAGAAAAGCCTAACGGAAATCAGCCTGGAAGCTAAAACGGGGCGGGG
>OOFJ01102607.1:0-10075 GCA_900323375.1 Benthosema glaciale
GTAGCCATCATCACTATTACGGCTAATTCAGGGACCGGACAAGCGATGCCACTATAACCACATCCAGACCAACCCAGGGACAAGCAATGTGAATCCATAAAAGAGGCAAAAGAGAAACTCAAGAGATCCATAAACAAGAGGCTGGGCGAACTCCATATGCTTGTAGAAGGACCTCTGTGATTTGAGGAAAAGCTTGGAATTCAGCCAAGCTAAAGAATCGATGATCTGAGGAAGGAGAACGACTAATTGAAAGGTACTGCATACTATTCAGAAGGTAATTAACGTTAAGAAGAAGGAAATAAAACAGGAATACAAGACACCTGTGGGCACTAGGGACATCTGGGCATCATATTTTTCAGATGATTTACTGGGCACCTGAACAGGTGGGCAGCTGGACAACTGTGCACCAAAACTGTCTGGGCACTATAGGAACATGTGGGTACTGAGAGATGTGGAGATAACTGGGCACCTGGACAAATGTGCACTAGGGACGAGCCTGGATGAGTGGTCAGCTGAATTAAGATTCAGTGTTTTTAACTTTATACATATAGCATGCTGCTTTATTGTTGGTAAGTGATATTTAACCCACTGTTTAAACCTGCAACACAACAACAAGGTCAAAGTTTAAAAAAAAAAAAATAGTATGTAAGGCCAATAATATTAAACTTGCATTACAAAATGGACAATAGCCTATACTTTAACATAATTGAGAAACTCCAAAGTAATGATACGTAGTTTGCGGAGTTAGTTCAGTCAGACATACTCGAGCGGCTCAAGGGTGCATGTATGTATTCGAGGGGTTAATATGCTGCATTACTACTATGTGGGTGTATTCATTGTTTGCAAGACCCACATATCTGATGTGGCGGTCACCTGACCAATTGGGCGGGGTATTTAAGCTCACAGACTGCATGCTCCTTCCTGCCTGCCTGCCTTCTGCATATTATGGTTCCTGGTTGTTGTTATGTGATGTTTGCTCCCACCACCACCCCAGCACCACCGGTGGGCTCTGTTATTTAATTATGTTCTCCCTTGCTCTTAATGTTTAATGATGGTGTTTAATTGTGCCGAGCACTGCGAGCAGGGAGAAAACTGTAGCAGATAAAATATTATATGGACACTTGTATTCTTTAATATTCTATAATAAATATTCGTTAAATATATTTGTGAGTTATCCGACTGAAATGCTTGTAGGCTATGCTACTAATCTCTAGCCGAAGGTGAATGTTATTAATATTATTTTGTCATGCTTGAGAGAGGGAGAGCGAGAGAAGAGACAGAAGTTTTTCATTCATTTTTCACAATATATGGTTCGTGAATTCTTATTGAGCTCGGTAGTTTATCAGCCTCATTGTTTTACATAAAAACAATACCACTAAACACCGGTGTCTGTTGATTGTTAGCCTCGGAAACCCAGACGTTTTTAATTCTCATTAAATAGGCCTAGGATTCACTACTTGGGCTACTCAAAAACACATGATTTTGGGAGATATAGTCTGGTGTCTAGTGACCTCTAGTGGTGCTTGTGGTATATTGATGGGTTGGAAGAAGCAAGTTGCAAAGTTAAGATTCTCTACATCAGTGGTTCCCAAAGTGGAGTCCGGGGACCCCAAGCCAGGGGTGCGGGAGTTCCAGGGGGTCCCCATCTAAATGATAGTTGGAACCTTATGGGTCTGTAACTCAGAGTGTACAAATGGTTGGTTCCATTTGTACACAAGAGTTAAATTGTCATTTTAGCCTACAATATAAATTGGGGTTCTCTCAGAGATAGAAATGCCATATTAAATGCCGGTCCTGTAGAGTAGATCAAATTAAAGCATGTCAAACTGGGAACGCCTTGCTGCAATAATGTGCAATTCAAAACTTGCCCATGTGAGAGAGAAAAAAGGCAAAGAATCCCTGCCACCACACTGCTTCAAGTAGCCTACACATACGTCCTATAAGTAGACTTACAAGTCCTTACGTAACTATTATTTGGAAGAGGAAGTCCGTTTCGGTTTTAACATTACCTTCCGTGTTACACTTGTTGATGCGGCTCCAGTCCTTTCGAACTTCGAAGCGCTAAAAAGTAAACAAAAACACATGTGTGGACACAAGCTAGCTTTCTGACAAAGTTCATGACATGAAAAACGTGCATTCTGGGACTTAAGCGATGTATACACTTTTCAATTACATTAAACGTGTGCTACCTCTGGGACATTGGTGAGTATGTTCATCTGATTGATTCCTTGATTGAAAAATGTTACTATCTTACTTATGGGTAGGCCTACACACTACAGTTAAACGAAAGTACAGGTCTGGTCAATACAAAAACTGCTACGAGGATAAAACCATAAAAAGCACTTGGGCATTATAGACGAGGGTCCTCCATTTTCAGTTCAAAGACAGGGGGGGGAAACGTGTAGTCTGACTACAGTATGGAAATTGGAAAAGGAAGGGAGTGAAGATATATTTGTTTTTTACAGCTACAGTAATAGGGCTTGGGGCTCACATTTCTTAAAGGCGGTTGGTAGGGCGGTCCACATTTTAGTGGAATGTGATGTGCGCGGTTTTCTACCAGTGGACCACCAGTGGTCCTTGAAGCGGTTCCAGGTGGTCCTCAGGTAAATGATGGAGTTGGTAACCAAATGGAACCTTAGATATTTAACCCTTGAGAGCGTGAAATTAAACCCTAACAAAACTCGTATCCGACCAACAATAACAAAATATTCTATGTTTTGGGTCTGAGAGGCTAAATGTCATCAAATGGTGGTCCGTGGATTAAATCAGTGGTTCTCAACCTTTTCAAGCGGGGACCCCTAAAATATTCACATTTGAACTGGGGACCCCACCCTGAGAGATACTTGGAATTGTTGTAAGGAGTTCAGTTGATATATTACATTTAGTGTATTCAAATATTGAGCTTGTAGATCAGCTGTTTTCACTCCCCCCCCCCTCTTTTCTATATTATTTGACAATTTGACCAATGTTTTACCAGTTTTTAATAGTATAGTGGTAAAGGTCTTGAAAGTCCTTAATAAAATGGTCACATGGGGACCCACCCAAAATATTTGGGGACCCACCTGGGGGTCCCGACCCACATGTTGAGAACCCCTGGCTTAAATGACGAATAAATATTGGACTCTGAAATGAAAAGGCTTGAAAACCACTGGCAAGGAGCGAAATTAATTTAACCAATGTTAATGTTGGAGCCGAATCTGGGCCTGAACGCGGTTTGTGGAACTCCCTCTGGTGTTGTGATCAGTTTATCTCGATCTTTACATAAGGAAGTATTTTTGAGGTATAGGCCTACCCACATGGGTTATGGGTATCATATTGATCTATTTTTTCCAATCTGCCGTCAACCCTAAGCCATTCCAGCCTATCAAAATGAGCGGGGGTGAGGTGGATTCTGGGAGTTAGGCCAAGTAGAAGCCTGACAGTTTGTTTTGGGACGTCTGGAGCCTTGTTTTAGGGTCTCTGAGGTGCATGCATACTATAGTTGAAGAAACCTTGAATGAGGGCTCCCGTAACCAACCTTAAACACTTTGTTTTTTCATTTTCTGACAGGCTCAATGCATGTGCACACATCCACACAAACAGTAGTTGTTTTAATAAGAATAAACACTGATCGTTATACAATAAATGCCTAAATATTAAAACAAAACAAAATTCAAAAGGACATGACATTGCTTACAGATTTTTTCTCAATGCACAATATTTAGTTTCTGAGTTCGATATAGGCTTTTCATATTTACAGATATTCTGTTCAAATACAAATGCATACATGACCATATATTTGCTGTTATGGTGACACAATATTCTCAGGGTCAGCCCACCTTTAATGAGACTGCTGTGACTGCACATTATTTGCAAGCCTTTTGAAATCTGGTTGATAGTGATTGCCAGTCTGAGTCATTAAGATGTGATTCAGTCGTATGAGTTCTAAACTTGGATTTATTATTTTCATTTGTGAAAATAATATTTCACAAAACTACTGTAAGTGGAGCCAAAAATCGGGGCATACTTCTCTCTGCTCACAAGTGGTCCCTAACTCCCTGCCCTCCAGTTGATAGTCCGTTACTACTAGTTAAAAAAAATCAACCCCTGTAGTTAATGCAAACACATCCTGCATTTTAACAGATTCAGTACTGAAAAAAAGGTTTGATATAAAAGCAGCTACTTGACTCATATGGCTTGTTGTTCCCTAACAAATCTATAGTCAAATTCTGATTCAAATTGAAATTTTGTTCAACTGGGCACATAAAGCAGTTTTGTCTGTGACTCTGTGAGGTTTTGTGACACCTGACCTTTCATGATAACATTTTTGCCACAGGCTATAAACAATGCATGTGACAACCGACAGGCTGGCACTGAGGCGCAGTTGAAGGGGAACTCGTCACGCCGTGTTTTCGAGCTTGCGGATCTGCTACTTTAGATTTTTTGCGTGCCGCTGTAGTACGATCAAGTAGGCCATTCATTAACGAAATAGACAAAAAAAAGTTAGAATATGGAAATGGGAGGTTTCTGCCCGACATCCATGCTAGTATAATTGATACGGTTGGTGTTTTTGTTTGACAGCGCCTCTACCGCTACTCAGAGAGCACCATCGAGGCCAGTAACAACGACCCAGATCCCGTGCAAAGACGACCGTGAAGGCAACAAGGACCTGGAGCAACAGCAGCTCAAGTTCCTCAATGACCTGGATGTAGACGTCAAAGATATTAAAGGTATTCATTGTTTGTATCATTGGTAACACGATGACATCCTTTTGAAGGAAGTAACTTTACATAACTATTTGTCAATACTGTAGCTGCACGTGGTAAATGTGTACTGAATTCTACTACACGTGAACCAGTATTGTTTTGGAGTGCTGCCCTTCAGTGTTGAGTGTCTAGAGTTGTGTATCACTGCAGAGACATGAACTATATGACTGATATCGCTGATCTTCTGTTTTTTCTTTAAAGATTATAAACCAAAGGGAGAAAAGAACTCCTGCGAGTATAGAGCAATCACAAGGTTTGTATTGTGGCATTGATGAATGTGACTTGATTGAAGTTAAATTGTGTAAAATGAACGCAACAAAACATTAACAGTTAATTGTAAAGGGAAGACCTTTGTTAGTCCACCTTGTGCTTTGCACTTGACCATTTGCCATACCAAACAAAATCTGCAATGTTGTTGTTGTTTTTTTGTATGCAGTCATTCTCAAACTTATACAAATGAGTCTGGCACTGCTTATACGAAGATTGATCTGAAGAGCGGTCAGGCTCTGTTGGTTCCAATCAAGAAGTTCACGCCCGAGATAGTGTCTGTGGCGCCGGCTCGTTCAGCTCCACACCCGAAGGCATCAGAGCAGAAGGTGGAAAGAGCAGACAAGAAGAAGGTGGAAGCAGCAGACAAGAAGATCAATGCGGAGGAGTCCTCCGTCACTGCCAAGAAGAAAGTAAGAAAGAACAAAGACACAGTGATCTTTGTTTCACATGGCATTGGTTAAAGGCCTCACTAGAGTAAGCTTTGAGGTCCCTAAATACAGTATGACACCCTTTTTTCACACCCTTGTGGGTTGGTTAATTAGTTTACTGACACTGTGCAGATCACAAAACCTACTGAATGATTTGAAGACGGGTGCTTCTTTCCGTGTTCAGGTAACAATTTACTAACAAGTTTCTCTGCACCTTTCAGAAGAAGAAGAAAGAAAGAATGAACAAAACCAAAGACACGGTGAGCTTTGTATTTCTGGAGTACACTGGCATTCTCAGATAAAACAAGTAACATTTGTTTCACGTGGCATTTTGTTGCTATTGGGGTCAAAAAAACGTTAAAATAGTGAAAATAGACTATCTACAAATGTCAGCTTGTAAGTCGACAATTTTCACTGCTTTTGTGTCACACATTAATTTGCAACGATGCGTACAAAGTGATTGACATCCATTCTATTTCCAAAAATATAAACAAAAAATCAATCCCACCATGCAGTCTGCTGCTTCACGTTTGTTTCAGCAATTCCCCAAATTATTGGTGTCTTGAATAGACGAAGGACTGAATTAATCGTACATTGTAAAGTGGTTTAAGTAAAATGTTATATTAATTTACGTAATAGATACGTAATACTCATTGAAAGGTCTGGAAGATCTACACATTTCCTTCTATGAATTATGCAAATCTTTCCCTGTGCGCCTATCTGTTCCCTGCGTATCTAGAGACCCGCCCAACTGTTCGACTTCAAACTCGGCTTGCGTGTCGCCGGGGACTCAGAGGAGTACTGCGCCCGGTGTCTGGTCTGCGGTTGTCTAGAAGTTAGAAATGCGACGCACCGCAACTCGAGCTTGTGGATCTGCTACTTTTGATGCTTTTTTGTGACGCTTATAGCATGATCACATGGTAGGCGTTAATTTGCGAAAAACTAAAAGTTAGAATGTGGAGATATGAGGTTTCAGCCTGACAGCAACAATATGCTCTGATGTAGAGATTCACAAAGTGAAATTACTTTGCATGTGTTTTTTATTTTGTAGGTTAAGAGGGCAGTAGCGGTCAATACAGAAAAACTTGAGCCTTTTGAAGTTGTGAATAACGTGAGTTCCACATTGTTAAATGTCTACACACTTATTGTAATTCGTAATGCAATTTTTGTTTTACTTAGGAGAAAGTAGCAGTAGCACTGTGTGGAAATGCATTGTTACGTTTAAAAGGCCTGTATTCAAACTATACTTGCAAATGCTCTTGAGAGCATTTGCCCCGAAGAGGCAAATGTCTATGGTGGCAATGGAGAGAGGCATTTCACTAACTTAATGGCAAGATGGCCGGCGTGTGAATATGGTCTATCGTGCTTTGATCCTCCTTCCAGGGCGAGATCACTAAGAGGGAGAAGCGCCAGAGGGACCTGGAGAAAGGCATTCATGCCATGAATTTAAGCCATGAGCGGGTCAAAGCAATGCGCAGAGCGGTCATCGCTACCCTGCAGAAGGAGTATGCGGAGATGAGTGCCAATACACAAGTAGGCAGCAGTGTTCATTTTCACAGCAAGCTTGTCATAGTGTTTTGAATAAAAAATATTTAGTTTTAGTTGTATTTTAGTCATCTGAAATGATATAGTTTTAGTTGACTAAATATAGCATTTTTGTCAACTAAATACAGTTGATATAGTAAATATTTGGCAGGCGTCGATGGTGTCGTAATGGCAGATTTTACACTTGGTTTCATGCTGAATATAGCCAATCTACAAGCTCACAACGTGTTGCGCCGGAACGCGCCGTAAGCTTGTAGATCTGCTATTTTCAGAGTGCAACACCTGAGGCAAAACAAAAAAAAAAGTCTTGTCTTTTAGTTCTATTGGATCTCATCTCCACTAGTTTCTATTTGTTTATCAAACTGTCAATATATTTAGTCTTAGTATTAGTCGACATAGTGAGGAACAGTTTTCGTCGTAGCTTAATCCACAAAATGAACACTATATCTAGCTCGTCAGCTCATCATCTATCTAGCTCGTCATCTATCTAGCTAGCTCGTCAGCGCGTCATCTATCTAGCTCGTCGTCAGCTCGTCATCTATCTAGCTCGTCATCTATCTAGCTCGTCGTCAGCTCGTCATCTATCTAGCTCGTCAGCTCGTCATCTATCTAGCTCGTCATCGTCATCTATCTAGCTCGTCAGCTCGTCATCTATCTAGCTCGTCAGCTCGTCATCTATCTAGCTCGTCAGCTCGTCATCTATCTAGCTCGTCATCTATCTAGCTCGTCATCTATCAGCTCGTCATCTATCTAGCTCGTCATCTATCTAGCTCGTCAGCTCAGCTCATCATCTCATCTATCTAGCTCGTCATCTCGTCATCTATCTAGCTCGTCAGCTCGTCATCTATCTCGCTCGTCATCTATCTAGCCCATCATCTATCTAGCTAGCTCGTCATCTCGTCATCTATCTAGCTCGTCATCTATCTAGCTCGTCATCTATCTAGCTCGTCATCTATTTAGCTCGTCGTCAGCTCATCATCTATCTAGCTAGCTCGTCATCTCGTCATCTATCTAGCTCGTCAGCTCGTCATCTATCTCGCTCGTCGGCTCGTCATCTATCTAGCCCATCATCTATCTAGCTAGCTCGTCATCTCGTCATCTATCTAGCTCGTCAGCTCGTCATCTATCTCGCTCGTCAGCTCGTCATCTATCTAGCTCGTCAGCTCGTCATCTATCTCTTGACACGTGTTGCTGTGTGGCTTTCTGTGTGCGCAGGTGATGAATAAAAAGCTGGCGCTCCTCCAGCCGAAGTTGGTAGACATGGTGAAAAGGGACCAGAGGGAGAAGAAGGAGAACCAGGAGGCCCTCAAGGCCCTGAAGTTGGAGATCAAAGCACTGGCCGAGGCGAAGGAGAGGTGATCGTTCATAAGAACGTTTAGCACGCCTCGTGGCCCTCTATGTCTTCACTAGGGATGGGACGTTACTCTGTATTATCGTTTATCGTGATAAAAGAAAAAGAAAGACGCTCACAATAATCATATCGCAGAGATCATCATACACTAGGATGAGTACCACTTAAATCCTATTGGATGCTAGGGGTTCAAGTGGTTATTATGGCTATTTTCATAATTGTCACATCCCTAGTAAAATTCTGTTGAAATAGCCAATATCTATGAAGCTCACAACTTGTGAGCTTATACAGTAGATAATCAACGCACAACATTTTATTATGTTTTACAATGGTGTGAGAGAGAGAGGGAGAGGGTGATAGATAGATGTAAAGGGATTCCAAAGTCACAGCAAAAAAATCTCACTTTGGATAGTGGGCTCTGATTGGTCCATCACAATTTTGGTCTAAGGGAAATATAATTCAAACTGAGGAGTGCCAGACCCAATCTGCCCAGGGGTTTTCCTGTGGCAGTTTGGGCTGCTTTCCAGACTAACAGTTCACATCCACGTCTAAATAAAGTGCGTATGAGCACCATCTCAGTTGAATCTCTGTGTCACACAGCATTACCAAAGGCATCCGAGAGAAAAGCCTCGGTTATGACAGGCAGCTGGAGCGATTCTTGGAACTAAGGTAAGTGTAGGGAAACGCAACGCAAATGAAGCCAGTGATGCCAAAAGTCATCATGCAACTGTTACTTTGGTCAATTAATGATGTTTAACAATTATTTGTAGCAATCAAAACTTTGCACAAACAGATTTGGGGTAGAAGTATTCTGACCACAGTATATTCCATATTCTTACTGACCTCAGACACAACCTGTAACTACCAATATTTACAAGCGACAAAAACGTCCCAATGTCTCTTAATACATAATAATCAGACACGGCAACAGTGGCGACATTGGATGGTGAGTGTGTCCTTTTGTCTCCAGTAACCAGTCAGCAGCTGAGAAGATGAGGCTGGAAGATGACATCAGGAGATGCAAGGACCGGTGTGCCAAGGCCGGCAGGAGGTCCCAGGCAGCTCAGGTCTGTGTCTGTCCTCCCTTTAACTTCACTTAGGTCGCCTTCATACCAGAAAGCTTTACTGCGATTAAAACGAATCCTGCTGCGTATTGTCGAAAAGTGCGCTTCGTTTGGCACGTGTGAAGGCTCATTCAAATCCTGATGCGCATCAAAGAAACGCATTCTACTCCTCCAAGAAACTTTCGTTTCGCTTCGCTTCTAATCGTACTTGATTTCGAATCTGTGCAGGTGGGAATGCAATCCGCCGCAAATAAAGGAAATGAGGCAAACTCTGTGGCCATGAATGAGGAGTAAAGTTGGAGACGGAGAAGGGATATTTTACGCAGCGCTAAGATGTCCCGTTACCGTGAATATTACACTGCATATTACACTGTACAGATAAAAGTATTCTGTCGTCTGTCTGTCTGTAATGTGTGTGATCCAAGTGGAGGCTTTCTTCATCTTGTTTAAATATAAATACTGCAAAATTAAACATATGCTTAAGCATGATCTATAAAGTGTATAGCTAATGGCATATGCATAGTAGCATACTCATTTTATATGACGATCGGATAGAGTAGCCTAGGCTAGATTGTAAACTAATTAATTCATTATTTTTGCGCTCCCGTACGCGTCTCCGTTGCACCTCGGCAACGTGCCCACATTCAGTGCGAGCACACACACACACACACA
>OOFJ01102608.1:0-10885 GCA_900323375.1 Benthosema glaciale
CGTGTGCCCGCATGTAGGTATGCACCACGTTGGGATTGTGGAAGTATATATGAAATTCGTGTGGAGTTGCTGAATCAAAAAAAGAAGCCAGTACAGACATTTGGCCCTGACCCAGTTCGCTTTGATCAGTGGAATGATCAACAATGGAAACAGGTACTGGTAGAATATTAGAATAATATGACCATATTCTTTGTAGTTCAAAACGTTTCAGAGCTTGAGGGCAACAAGAATTCTTACCTGCAGTATTGTTTGATGTTTCAGATGACCCATGTGTTCAAGAACTACGGACCAGGAGTTCGATATATACGTTTTGTACATGGAGGTAAAGATACACAATTTTGGGCAGGATGGTATGGAATCCGGGTCACCAACAGTTGTGTGCAGATCTGTCCATCACTAGACAGGTAGCTCTCTTATATTCATTTAGTCAGAAGCAGAAATTAGCACCTTCCTTGTACCCTCTGGAAAATAATTCCAACAGGATTTCAGCATTAGATTGTTCAGTGAAAGTACTGTACTCCATGGTAAATAGAAGTTCACGATACTTTTACCCTGCAAAGATAATCTTCACAAAGGAACACCTGTTTTATGATTGAGGCTTAAATGCAATCACCACAATTAAAAAGCGAATGTTACACCATTAACGTTATGTGCAATGTCTATTAGTGTCTATCATTTAGACACTTTTAAGCAAACACCTTTTTAAGACACATTAAAGCTTTCACAATTTGTGAGTGGGGTATTTACGTCTCAGAACAAAACAGGAAAATCCTGTAAGCCTGTATTAACCACAAACTGACAATTAACCAAAAACCCATTGACTTTGAGGGGGAGAACCAGGAAGTGCAAAATGTGTTGTCAATACAAACATTTCCACTCTATATTGCCGCTGCCTATGCCTCTAACTTCCTTTAAAATTGCACCTTTTCCAAGTTAATTGGCCTCATGTTATCTGCACTTTTGAATGTGGAAATATATTTGTTTGTTTACCTCCATCCTTCATTTAAAATGACACCTTTTCCTAGTACGGTAAACCTGCCTCATGCTATCTGCACTACATTTGAATGTGTAAATATCTTTGTTATACCTATCACAGCAGTAGTGTCTGTTTCTTTGTATAATTTTCAGTTAGAAATGTCCCCTGACAGGCTTATGCAAAGCAGTGATAAGAATAAAGGACACAGTTGCGTTTCCGTTATTCATACTGGATGTTGGCACAAAGAGTAATAGTCATCTGTAAATTATTTAAAAGTTTAATACATTGGATGAAAGCATTTCTCACCCGACTAACTATAGCTGGGTGTCCGTCCAAGTACCTTTATGCAAATTATTAAGTATTTGCATTAAAAAGGGTGAAATAAAATGTCAAATTATATTACATTTTCCACAATATTGTATTGAATAAATATATTTTTAATACTCGCCACACAGAGGTTAAAGGGATAATTTTGTTTTTTTTTATATAAATATTTGATTTTGATGGCACACATTCTGAAGTTCTTGTGAAATTGTTGAAATCTGTTTTTCAACCAGTACCACTGGAAGCTTGCTGTCTCAACTGAACTATTCCTTTAAGCAGAATAGGACATGAATTGTATGGGACAAATGCATTGACTAAATAAATAAGTTGAACTCAAACATTGCATGTTTAGACCAATGATTAACTGCAATATGCCTGTCTAGCACAGCAAGTGGCCAGTCAAACTGTAAATGTAGTATCTAAGATATACTTATTCATAGAGAGAATAGTGCCAAATGGTTTGGAACGAAATTCAAGTCTTTACTATTTCATTGAAAGAGGTTATCTTTGTTAATAATTCTGTTAACCTTGAAATTTGTGCAGAAAATATATTTATGACTTTTGCTTATACTACTGTAACTGCAAGGCATGACAGACAGAAAGTATATCTACTTTGTGTGTGGCAATATTGAGATTCCCATCTTTTGTGTAATTTTGTGTGTTTTACACAAAGTTAATTTGGTTTGTCAGCAAATTGTCTAACCATTGCTCGACCCAGTCTTTATGAGGCTCTTGGAGCTACTGTATAGGATATGACTAAATGTGGGATTTTGGATATGGTACATTGTGTTATATGGTGGTGTCTTTTCCTGGTGCCACTAAATCCTTGCATTAATCTTTCATACAGTAATAGGCTCCACAACAGACATTGTTACCCTCTGCAATGTATTTTTATTGTAAAAGTTCATTTTGATTTCTCAGTACACTAGCATGTTCATGTAACTTTTCTGTTCCAGCAGCATGAAGCTTAGGCTATTTTCTGTTTTCAACTTTTCTCATTCTATTACATGGTGAAAGTATCCTCCTGATAAAAATAACTAGTAGCAAACATTCAAGCTATCAACTGTGTGAATGAGTTTCTAATAAACAGTTTATACCTTTGTAGATATGCATGAGAGTTTGTTCAAAATAAATTGGCTTGTTTTTGGTGAAAGTCTTTAATGGATATACACAATAGCAATGATTTATTCATAATACTGGTTTATGGTAACAGTTTATCACAAGCAACATACAATTTAACTTGAAGTAAAATGGAACACAAATCAAATCCTCAGATACATCAGTCATTTTAAATTGTTTTTAATCATTTGATTTCAGCTTAATTTAATTAATTCACCAACAAACGCTAGACACGTATTGATGTAATTTAAAAACTGCATCAATACATGTCAAGTGAATTAAGTGACAAGGTTATTCTCTCAGTAAAGTCATTATTCAAACAGACAAAAGACTGGGTGGTAATGATATTAGACACTTTTTCAAACAGTACCAGTCAAATAGTAAAAAGGGAAGAAAATAACATCTGTTTAATTGAAGTAGTTCTAAAATGTAAATTGAGAGCAAATAAAATATTGAGTGCAACTAAAATGCACATAAATGTAGAGGTAATATTGTGCTTACCATCATCTTTTAAAGTCAGAATTTAAATGATATCACTTAATTTTAAGTGTCAACAACTTTAAATAACATTTGATGGTCATAACTAATAATTAAGTTCATAGTGTTGATTTTAAACAAATCAAATTCAAAATGTTTTAGATTAATCTTCCTCCAGGAACAATTTGTAGTCCTTACTATAAAAGACCCAACAAAAGGGTCCAATTTCTGTGATTTCTCCAAGATCTTTCAAGTATTTATCATCTTCAAAACCCTATCTAGGTTTGTGAAGTTCTTAGTTTTAATGTCATTAATATTGGCAATATGGGAAATGTAAGAAAGCAACACTGAGCAATAAGGCCTCAATGTCAGGAATGTTTATGCAATACAAATATACAACTTAAAATGTAATTGCATGCAGTGTGGCATTGAATAAAGGCAGCAATAGATGTAAAATAAAGTACATCACTTTTCTATTGGAACTGTACTCAAGCCATTATCACGGGCTGTGAGCTCCCATCAATCACTGCCAATTAAATATAAGATAATATAAACATTTCAACAGTGGTTCAATAAAAATACCATTTCAGGGTGTTTTGCACTTACACATAAATATACTGTAGTAGAACCCAACCAGTCTGACCATTATTTGACTTCACGTCACTGGTCTAAAAGTTAAAATATTAGTAAAAAATGATTTTAATTAAATGTCCTGTAGAAATTTTGCCAAGTTTTTCAAATTGATCCAAAATGTTTGCATTTTTTTTGCACAATTACGTGCAAACACCGGCAATCAGTGGGCTGAGACTCTCTATATTTAACTATATAGTTAACAGGCCTTTATGCCCAACAAAGTGAATAACTGTAAACATACTGCAGTCCCACTCAAATGTGGTGTGCTTGTACAACACTTGTATATTTTATATCAAGTTGTGAATGGTTACATCTTTAGTATCCAGTGTTCATGTCACTAAAAGACCATTCTGAAATTCTCATCTCAACAGTCAGACCCTGCCCCTTAAAAGGGCAACTTTACCGATTTGTAACATGAATCCAAATCATTCTAATGTGGAAAAATGGCGCTTTTCGGCATGGTTTATATGAACTGACTACCATGTAACCAGGGTTCTGGACACAGAACACATTATACTCAACACCACCACGCCAGTGTTGGCGTGGTGGTGGCGATCTACAAGCTCACAACACGCCGCGGATGTGACGCGTTGTGAGCTTGTACATCAGCTATTTTCAGTGCACGACGCCCACACAAGTATAACCCAAGCGTTACGCCACATTTTGTTCAACAGAGGGTGTCCCTCTCACAACAGAATGATGGCATTCAGATTAGAAGTCAGCAAAGTTGCAGTTCAAAATCACGCCAAATACATCAGCTAGTTGGTTTCCATGTCAAACTCAACCTTAAAGGAGGCATGCCATTTGTGACACGCCAACCTAGGTGGGAATGGGGTTTTACAGTAACACTTGGACTCCTGCAATAGTGTCAGTCTACTGTAGTTATTACGGTAAAAGGGGGGTGGAGTAGAGGGACAAGGCTGGTAGGAAACTCAGAGCAGTACACATCTACGCCTTTTCTTAGGTTCAGGGGGCTCCAGTGCCGCCAGTATGGCCTCATCAAACACATTCTTTAATCCTTTCTGTGGAAACAAAACATTCACATTCAATAACAGTACTACCTCTCAGAAATCCTTGATGAAGACGGCCAGGGAATAGATCGATTAAAATTCAACTTGAACTGAAGCAGAGGACCGACAATGTCCCTTTATTCAAATGAACAGCACAAGATTCCCCCATAACCATCAACTTGTCTGTATAAGGACAAGTGCTAATGGAAAACTTTCACCTGGCAAGGGAAAAACAAGAATGGCAAGGGAAGAACAAGAAGGGATCTAGAAATACAGACAGGATATAGTATAAAACCTCATTTATACTTAGTTGTGAAATAGCAGATCTACAAGATCTGTTGTGCTATGTCACGCACCGACTAATGCCAATCTACAAGCCTGCTATTTTCGGTGTGTGACACTCACGCACACAACTAAGTATAACTTTGGCTTAATAGCTTTGTAAGGACACAAACAAAATAGTATAACCCGGAGTTAATAACAGAATTAAAAAATGAAAATACATCTACTATGCACAACCAAATGTAAACGTTTATTCATACTTAATCGCACAACTCTCCCTGCGACAAAATGAAGTACCCTACTATTCTACATCATTATATCAAGTGACAAAGTATAAATTAAGCCGGTATTGAGAACAGAGAGATGAAAAGTAAAGATTGGCACAGTTATGATAAAGGACAAGGCAGCATGGGCTAATTGAGATTAGACCCAGTTCAAACAAAAGCAGACATGAACAGATGGTGGAGTGTTAATAGGCATACATTTCAGATGGGCATTGTGATTATTTCGGTGACAAAAAGACATTTCTTTACTGTGAATAAGCAGCAGACAAGAGGCAAAGCGATACTGAAGGAGACATCAGAACAGACAGCACTTTCTCTTTCTCTGAGTTTCGGGGGGCTCTAAAGCGGCTAGGATAGCCTCATCGAAAACGTTCTTCAGTCCCCGCTACAGTAGGAGAGAAGGGGAGGAGATAGGAGGTGAACACTGGAGTTAGAGGCCAAGTCGGAAGGAGTTAGCAAAGAAGACAGCCAGAGCAAACCGTCAAAAGTCAGACGGGTGGAAACCTTTCTTGTCCCAAGCAAAATAATAAAAAAAGAACCAGTGTGTTCCAATGGATACAATGTAGTAATTTAGTCACAAGCTCTTGTTAATACCTTTCAATGGTTAAATACGAAATAAAACCCAAAGAAAGAACTATGCCCTTTCAACCTGGCGACGCGTCCCTATACTGGCCATGTCACTATAGGTGAAACTTATGAAAGAAACAAAAAATGGAGATAAGGTTTCTGTCCCAGTGACCAGGTTTATTTAGCATGGTTGAGCTGGCAGCATACTTCAGCAGATTTTATTGTAAGGGGCCAAAATTGTTTTATACTCCACTTTGCGTGCAACCTTTGGAGGTGCAAGAACTGCCAAAAGAACTTTTTGTTCTTCAACTTTGCTCTTTGTTTCCCATGTTCCCTCTTCCCTTGTTTCTGCACAAAGTATGCTGCAGGCAGCATTAATGACATTATCTAATAGTGCTGGGCGATATGGACAAAATCAAATATGATGAACTGACAATTTCATATTTATTCCGTTTTTCCAAAAATGTCTAACTAGCTAAAATAGCCGATCTACCGCTAATAACACATTGTAATCAAAAGGGGATGCTTTGTGAACTTGTATCAGCTATTACTATATATTTTTTAATATAGGGCTTAGGTTATTAAAACCACAAAAAGACTACCGGTATGTATAATATAGAAAATCCTTTTCTAGTCTCTCATCATATCGAAATATTGCCCAGCTCTACTATCTAACATTCATATGACACAAACACACCAACAATGTAAAATGTCATTCGATTTGTCGAACTTAAGGTCTTACCTGTGTCAGAGCTGAACACTCCACGTATTTGACAGCCTTAAGGTCCCGGGCCAGCTTCTCTGCCGTCTCCGGGGTGATGGGTTTCTGCTTGTTCTTGGCCAGCTTCTCCACGGTGGAGGGATCATCCCGCAGGTCTATCTGGGTTCCTACCAACAGGAAGGGGGTCTTGGGACAGTGGTGAGTGATTTCAGGAACCCACTGTTGACAGACGGAGGCACAAATATTGTTAATTAAAAGATGATTTATTTAATTATTGAAACTGCAGTCACGGCAATGGGGCAGGGTTTGACAGCATGGATCATTGCTGCCGCCAAACGCCGCACAGGTGCATGTTATTTACACGCCTATGAGCTCTCATCCTGGGCATGGACAGTACCATGACCCGCCTGGACGTCACCTCACTCAGACCACAAAAAAAAGTAAAAAATAAATAAATAAAACAAGGCAGTGCTGAATAGAGCTTCTGTTACTGCATTGCCTTTGTCTCCCTCAAATGTCTACATTAAACATGCAGCACTGCCCTCTAGCGTCTAGAATAATGAATCATAGCTCTGTGTGGAACACTGAGTGACAGGTGCACGTGCAATGGTTGGTACTTGGTACCTGCTAATGTAATCACACATTGCATTTTTTTGTTTGAGAATTAATTAAGATTGGACCTTTGATAGAAAAGTACACAACAAAAGGAATTTCTTCTCTCTCTTTTTTGGCATCTATCCATGTCCCC
Organism: Benthosema glaciale; assembly: GCA_900323375.1. Classification (NCBI taxonomy): domain Eukaryota; kingdom Metazoa; phylum Chordata; class Actinopteri; order Myctophiformes; family Myctophidae; genus Benthosema; species Benthosema glaciale. The sequence goes on from OOFJ01102608.1 coordinate 7,142, forward strand.
AATATGACCATGGATATGCTCCAAAAGGGTGAAAAACACATTTTTCATTTCAGCTCATCTTGAATGCCCTTGAGAGAACAAAGTTATTTTTACATTTGACAGAGGACGGTTGGTACATTAAGCAGCATCAGCAGCAGCAAGGCAGGTTAATCATCAAACATATGGATGGGCAGCAGCTTAAAGGGACAGCCCATCGGAGTGAACTGATGGAACAGGCGCTATCAAAATTAATCCAGGATTAACATATTTTAGCCATGACACAATAAGAAAATTCATCCATTTACATTATTGTACTCAAACAACCGGTTTAGTCATGTATAACGGAAATATCTTTAATGCTATTTACAACAAGACAATACTTGTCTTTGTTCCATATAATGCAATGAAACGTTTTTTTTTACTGTTGGGCAAACAAATGATGCAAAAAAGGGTGTTTCAAATAAGTACTGTTTAACTCCCAGACTTACAGACTGCAAAGAAAATAATTCCAAGGCACTCCGTCTTTCATGAAAAAATATAAAGGATTTTGAGCAAGGCAACAATATGACCAACTTGTATCGACCTAGAACGTCTTGCTCCTGTCTGGTATTATGCAATTTTGTCTCTGTCTGGGTTCAGATAACTCGAGCATTTACATTACCATTTAACACTTTATTACCTTATTTTAGAATAATTTACAGTCAAAATTAACCACATGGCATTAATTGTATAATCTATAGAACAATTGACATATTAATCAATGAAAATGATTGTTATAGTAATCAATAATCATGTAGGCCAACATCGTTGGAACTCACTCAACAGTCCGGCGTTCCACATAATGCAGGAGGCAGCAGGACATTGTGTTATTGAAGCTGAACGCTTCCCAACTCTGACACTTGAAAAATATAATCACCTGCACGGAAGTTCTTCACAGAAAGTAGCTCATAACATGTCTATGGTGGATTTTTATGAGACCTTTGCACTGTTTGCAGATAGAAAGACGATAATTTAAGCTTTCCGTACAGGTGCAATGTTGGTGAGTTTAACGTTGTTTAATACAATCAGATTTTTCTGTTTGGAAATGTGTAAATTTTGTCGGTCTCACTTCGAATAGCAGCTGCAGCGGCCTGAAATCTCCGACCGGGAATAACATTTTGGGGCCATTAGGGGCGGCTAATAACCTGGAGGACAGGTGAACAGAATGGACCAACCTTCTCTTTGACGTTCTCAAAGGAGGAGGGTGAAACCACGGAGAAACAGACCAGGAACACATCTGTCTGAGGATAGCTCAGTGGTCGTAACCTGTCATAGTCCTCCTGGCCTGGCAACAGAACGGCAATAACAACAATGTCACACACTGGCAAAAACTTTTTTTTCTTCTTCCAGATGACAGTAAAGTGACAATCTTTTAGTTTTTAATACCTACAAAAAGTAGAAATTACCATTACCGGTACTTAAAAGTAATCAAAAAAGTAACTACTGTATAACATTCAAACTGGTCAAACGTGGCCAAATTGTGAAATAATACAAAAAGAGAAAAACATTGTAAAAATGTCCGATCTACTGTACAAGCTCCCAATGCCTTGCAAAAATGCAAGGCGTTGAGCTTGTATATCTGATTTAGCATTTTAAATGTGAATTTATTTTCAATTGTTTGTTTGAATGTCTTTAGAATATTGTTGACATTTTTCATCCATAATGACATCTCCAAAATAGGGACACCGGGTTGAAAAAAGTGGTTAAAGCCCATTTTATACCTCGTTGTATGAACTTCTATGAAGGTAGCCCATCTACAAGCTCACAATGTGTTATGCATTATTTTCACACTGTACAACAGAGTATATATAACTAAACCTAAGTATGAATCAAGACATGATAAAGAGTCTTACCTGCTGTATCAAATAATCCTAGGGTGTATGGTTCACCGCCAATCATTACAGTTACTGCATAGTTATCAAACACCTGGAATCAAACAATGACAAAGAAGGAATGACAGTTAACACCAACGTACACTCACTAAACTTTAATTAATCAAAAATAAATGGTACGATTAAAGGGTTTCCTTAATATTTTGTTAGTGTTTCACAGATCAACAAAACTGTCCACACGTAACGTAATGTACTTTACGTACGTTACGTTAATTAACGCTATTATGTTTTATGGCATACTTTTGAGTGCAAAGGGATATCTTGTGTACTCACTGTTGGTACATATTCAGAGGGGAATTTGTTGGTTGTGTATGAAATCAATAGACAGGTTTTTCCCACAGCTCCGTCTCCAACCACAACACATTTGATAGTCTGCATGTCTGCGTTTACAAGACCTGATGGAGAGAACACAAAATTGCCATCACGTTCTCAGCTGAGTCAAGTAAGTCACATCACATTCCGTTGCTGCCTGTCAGGCAGAAACCTTGTATGTCCATAATTCAACTTTTTTACTGTTTTTATCAATAAATAAATGTCCTACTTTGTCACAAGACTGTCGCACAGAAATATCGATAATTCGATATATATATTATATATAGCTCAGAAGCTTGCAGCTTGACATTTTTAAGCTTAATAATTACTGTATGCCATTGCCAACTAACTACATAGCTATGAATATGGGTGTGGCAACAATGCAAACAGCACATTATAGGTAAACAGTGCTCTTAATTTATATTCCACAGCCCAGTAGACAGAGCGCTCTGGCCACGTTCAGGTGTTTAGACAGAGTTATGATGTTGTGTTTATAAACAATCTCCTGTGACTTAATAACTACAGGATCCATTTCCTGAAAAGGACATACAAGGTTTCCCCCAGATTATTTATTTCATTTTAAACACAGAAAACTCTGTGCTTCTCATTTAAAAGAAGATGCGCATTAAAAAATGTTTACGTCATCGAAGCATTTCATACATACAAACTACAGTATAAACAACATCATCGCGACCGTAGGTTGCAGTTTACTATGAAAACCTGCAAAACCCGTCCGTCAGGGCACGCCTCCATATATGGTTGTCAGCCCATCACACCCTGTGACACGCCACCACACCATATATGGTGACGCTCCATATATGGCCGTCTCTATATATGAAGATCATGACACTGACCTCATCAAACCCTGGATAGCCATACATGGATCATCACCTAGATCTGCATAATTATGTGGAGCTGGCCAGCAACTCCACATCTGACATCAAACCCTTATATCTCCATATATGGAGCTGACCTGTTCTGACAATCCATATTTTGATCCTTCCCCATCCATACTTCCTCTTCGATTTAACCCTTGTGACTGATACCTGCTCCATTCAAACTCTAGAACGGGCCCACCCCAAAAGCCTTCGGCCCTACCTGGGGCCACATCAAACCCTGTACACTCAAGACACTTCCCCCACTGCCACCCTTAGATCTCCATATATGGAGCTGACTTGTACTGATGTTCCATATGATGTTGATCTGACCTCATCAAACCCTGTGTACACTCAAGACACGCTCCATATATGGCCAGTACAGAATGAATTCCATATTTTGATCTGACCCCCCCATGCCAAAGCACCAAGGCTCACCCAGCAGTCTACTCTACCGTCACCCAGACAGATGCAGGGCGAGGTCACTTCTCGCCATCAGGGCGTCTTACATATTTGTTTGTACAGGACTTTAAGAGATTCCTTAAGTCCCAACAAGAGAATAAAACAAGAAATATAATTTGAACATACATAATCACAGTTAGAATTATCAAGTCTCTGGATGATTGATATTTTGCATTAATCCACAT
>OOFJ01102609.1:0-13780 GCA_900323375.1 Benthosema glaciale
GGCTGTCAGTGTTTTAGGGTTACAGGTTTTGGGGTTTGGGTTAGGGTTAGACTATTACTATCGCTACCCCAAACTCCTAACCTGACCATAACCGCAAGCAGGTTGCAACGCTGTTGTTGTTGTGGCGCCGCCATGACAGTTTTACCAGTTTTACACCGCCCAATCAGGCACGGGGGCGTGGCTTCATGTCAGGAAATAAGTTCTTATGTGTGGGGGGAAAAGTCTTCAAGCTGCAGACCAGAGAGGTGCGTCTTATGAGCTAGGATAAGGGAGCTAGGATAAGACTTCTGGTGGCCTGGCCGTTCAGAATAAAAGTACCCGCTAAATTAAACAAAAACGATTAATTTGCACATTAAAACAATAAATTCAGTATTTAATCAGCTCCGCGAGGCAGATTCACTCCAATTAACATTATTTATCCATTAGATAATTTGTTAATGTTATTAACTGTCATAAATCCTGCTCATGCCATCATTTTTGGGTCCACCGCAAACAACCTTTTTTGTGGATAAAGTGAAGTTTGCTTTGGTCCAACATGCGTTGCGACGCGCTTACGGTTATGTTTATGTTTGGGGTTTTAGGTAATGTCCGTCGACATACAGTTCATCCGTGGCTTTGTGTGGTGCCACTCAAAGTGACTACTAGTTTGGGCTAGCTGGTTACTGGTTTGGGCTTGCTGGATGCAATCCCTAGTATAGCAGTTGAGTGGTGACAACACCCACGTGCGAGACAGACGCTGGAGAGAATCTGTGTTAATGGTAGACGTGGGTGAAGAGTTTCCTGAAAACATCATTCAAGCCACAGCATGTCTGGCGTCTGTGAATGTCATTCTAGCAATATTGGCCTGAATGTCCACAGCATGTTGCAACACGAGTCTCTGATCGTCACACTGGATACGGTTACGTTTTTGGACAATAAACTGCTCTGGCCTGACCATCGCTATTTACCTCTGTACCCGTTTAAACTGCCCTACTCTGACCTCCCATAGGACCTCCTGGGAAAGATGATCATGTAAAGATAATGTATTGGTTTCATGACCTTTATTGTTACACAAAATTGGGAGGTCAGATGCCCAGATTTAAAGTGGTTATAATGTAACCTCAGTAATACGGACAAAGGGCTTAAATGTATTTGTTCCTTGTTCCTGAATGTAGGTAATGGAGAGTGACACAGGAAAAAAGATAACAGCAGATGAGATGCATTACACAGCAAGATAAGATTTCATCACAACACTGGCGGAACAACAAACCAATGTCAACTGCCTGTTGATGTTTTTCAATGGGGAGAGAAATCAATTGTTCCGAACGCTATTGATGACTCAACAACACCACACCAGTGATGATGTTGATGCAGCTCCATGCTGGCCTGCTATGGTGCTGGGGAGGACATACATATACGGTACTGTACCTTGCGAATCAGCCAGCGGAAAGGCTTCTAAAATGCATTGTGCCACCCCTCCATATTATGTGATGAAAAGTGGTTTATAGACGTGTTAAGCCACCCGCACAATGACTGATAGTCTGCGGCACAGCTCTAGCTCACTGACTCATATCTTACATATGGGTTCTAGACAGGTTATTCCAGGCAATATTATCTCAGCAGTGTCTAATATCGCTCTCAGCCCTGATAATTAAAAGAAGAAAATCAATATATCCTTGGTGCTAAATAGCCAAAAACCTCTTTGTGGCAAGTAATGTTTGAGACAAAAGTGTCAGAGAGAATATGTCCTTTATTTGTTGACGTCTCACTTGGAGAGCTTGAGTGGTTTAACACATAGGGAGTGGGACATCATCCATTATAGCACCGGGAGGTTCAATGCATGAAAGATGAATGAGGTTTTTAATAGAGCGCAATTATATTGCAATGTGTTCGGATGTACCCTCCAGGTTTTAAAAGGACTATTTAATTTCCTGTATATGAGACCACACAGTCATAAGAGTAATTACAGCTCAACGGAGGCCTGCTGCTCATTGGTTTCAATTCTCCTGTGACAGGACTGCGTCAAATTCCAGACTGATCAATAGATTTCCACTCAGTTAATTAGAACCGGGGCTCCTACATCCATCCTGTCTCTCAGCAAAGCGACAGAGGAGAAAAAGCACACAATGCTTCAGGAGAGAGAGAGAGAGAGAGAGAGAGAGAGAGAGAGAGAGAGAGAAACATAACATTCATTAAAAATAGAGAGAAATAATAAAACAGGAGCACTTTCTGTCACAGTGTGTGTGCGTGTGTGTGTGTGTGTGGGGGGGGGGGGACAACAAAAGAGAGAGAAGATAAGGAGACAGCTCAGCTTCATGTGACTCTGGCTAATTAGCAGTGGTTGAGGCAGAAAAAAGTGCTGCTGCATGGAGATCTCAGCCAATGCACTTCATTATAGCCACTTTATACTGTGTTGGTGGGTGGGCACACATTCACAACAAGCTATTTTCTGTAGAGAATTATAGCACGGAAGCCGCGGAGGTCAAAAAACAGGGTGGTTATTTGAATTAATGGCTTTATGATAGCGACTTTGAGTGATATCAGGTGGGAATATTTCCCACATATGCACAATGTGGGCTCTTGCTTACCGGTACTTTACTTAAAAAATATATATATATGAAATATATGACAGCCAAATTGCTGTTATAGCTACAATAGGGTGATTTTTAACCTTATTTAACCTTCATGCAGTGTTGTTGAAAAAAAAAGCATAGTCACGAAATCTGAAGTAGCATGAGGAATGTTTCTGCATCCATTCCAAGCATTAGTTTTGTACGAAAAAACACTCCGAGTCCTTGGGCTAAATTCGGCCATAGCCACCTGCCAATATGGCCATATATTGATATTCCCATATATGGGCTTAATGTTGATGACATCAGGGATCTCCATATATGGGCATAACAGGGATTGTAGGCGTAATGTCACGAGGCGTGGCGAGGCTTAACAAGGCAACCATATAGGCGTGACCGAACAACTGACAGGTTTTGCAAGTTTTCATAGTAATCTGCGACCTTTGGTCACAAATGTGTTAAGTAAAAAACTTCAGTGGAGTTTAGAATGGGGGAAACAACTCTATGGCCTGGGACTAGCGCAGGTGACATCAGGAATTCTGTCTACCTGACAATCTTGTTTTTTTTTATCAACTGTAGTACCAGTTCCTATAGGTTGTGACTGAATATAGTGTTATGGTGACCCACATCTAAAGCCTTTGAGAGACATTCACCCAAGGGGTATTGTGCCTTTAAGAGCATAGGGTTGAGAGAGAGAAGTGTGTGAACTCGAGAGGATCTGAATGACGTAGGGAGAGAGGAGTTTGCGCCGACCCAGACATTGATGTCTGAGTCACAGTAAATGGACAATGTTGTGAAGAGGTCATTGGGTGGGGTATTATTTTTAAGTACACTGTACTATGTGGAAATTTCCACACTGTCTAGTAGTAGGTGGCGGTAATGCACCAGTTAGGTTTGCCAACCGCCATAAAACCTGAAGAAGAAGAAAGTACATGATAAAGAAAGTAATGATAAAGACGTAATTTTCGCTATCATGCAATTCCAGACGCAGATTCATGCGCCATGGGCTAAACTACATTCGGTGGAATGCATTGGAGTCAATGAGAGCCCAGCGACCAGCTCATGAACAAACATTATTTCTGAATAACTGAGACTTTTGTAAAGTTAATCACTTCTGGGAGATTACAGAAGACGTATAACACATTATTGTCTGCCGTGTTGCTTTATGTGTACACTGTGTCATTTTATAGAGGCATCTAAAGAACAAAATTACGTTTCTGAACGTGCCAACTATCGCAAGACTTTCCGCCGTTTCCTGTCTGGTAGCCAAATCTCGCGAGACCTCCGAGAGTCGAGACAGGAACTATACCTGCTGCTGTTTAGATCCTCAAATAAAATCATGTACTGTGCACACTTTGCAAATCGAAGAGCAAGTGATCAGGAAAAAAACTGTGATATGTATTCTTTTATCCTCCTGGACCAATTATATGACACAAGTCTCAATGGTTCATAAATTATGTTTATTATAAGCTGGTCCAGCTTGCTCCATTCACTGCGCTTATGCATGTAACTTCCGGTGTGAGATTTTAGCTCCCATGAAAGTGTCATGGCGGAGCCACACTCAAGGACCATGACGTTTCCTTCTGAAAATATATTCCTTGCATTTAGCTCCCTATGCAAGCACAATTCCATCAGCTCTCTCTGTCTTCTTCAAATAAAATGATGGGTATTGAGTAATAACGCTAATTGTTGTGACCGTAGGTCAGTCCGTCCATCATGCCTCCATATATGCCGTAGTCAGTCCATCACGCCTTTTGACACCTCACGCCACCATATATGGCCCATTGGCCGTCATTCCGTCTAACACGATCCATATATGGCCGTCTCCATATATGAAGACCATGACACTGACCTCATCAAGCCAGAGATAGATAGCCATACATGGAGAAGACCGGAGACACCTAGATCTGCATATACTGTATGGAGCCGGCCAGCAACTCTACATCTGACCTCAAACCCTTAGATCTCCATATATGGAGCTGACCTGTTCTGACATTCCAGATGTTGATCCTTCCCCATCCGTCTTCCTCTTCAATGTCTCCCTTTTGACTGATACCTGTCCATTCAAACGGGCCCGCCCCAAAGTTATTAGTGCGAAAACTAGAGTTCTCAAAAAGCCTGTAAATGAAGGCAGCCCTACCCGGGCCCCAACTGGGCCTTTGAAATACAGAGGTTTTATTTTTGTTCCTTATTTACACCTATGCAATGTTGCAATGATTTATATGTTGTGTTGTGTTGTGTTGTGTTGTGTTGTGTTGTGTTGTGTTGTGTTGTGTTGTGTTGTGTTGTGTTGTGTTGTGTCCTGTGCTGTAAGTCCATGTGGCCTGGGAATTTTGGTGCATGACACAGAAATAAAGAATTCTGTCCATCTATCTACATGTTATTTTAAGACATTCTCTAAGTATAATTAATAGGGCAATGAACTACAGTATAATGCTTAGTAGTTTAAACTTAGTTGCACGGTCGGTGACACACACAGAAAAATAGAAAATAGCCGACCTATGAGCTTGAAACACTTGTAGATTGGCTATTTTTGGCGTGTGACACTGGAACGCAACAAGCATAAATCAGACTTAAACTTGTGAGCGTGCCCGAGGTATGTTGGCACACCCCAAGATGGTACAGAATTCCTTTCACAGGCCCACTTCTGGTGGACTCCAGCCTCAGCAAGAGCTCCCCTATTATGAGTCTCAAAATCACCACCGGCAATTTGCAGTAGTAAAGTAGTTCAACTCAGCCAGTGGTGGAAAAGATTTTTCAATATGTACTTGAGTAAAAGTACACAATTATTGGCCTCAAAATGTACTTTAAAGTACAAAAGTAAAAATACTCATTGTGCAGAAATGGATAATGATCTTTTGAAAGTAGCAGATCTACAAGCTCACAATGCACTGCATCGCAGGTCACGACACATGGTGAACTTGTAGATCTGCTATTTTCATGGCTGAAATGCATAGAGCTGAAGTGGTTAATGTATGATTGTTTTGTAATAATATTCCAAATCTACAAAGTACTAGTAACAAAAGTTGTCAAAAACAATTTGTGAGTAAAAGTACAACATTTGGATGTGAGATGTAGTGGAGTCGAAGTCAAATTATTGGAAATACAAATATCTCAAAATTGTACTTAAGTACAGTACATGAGTTAATGTACGTAGTTACTTTCAACCACTAAACCCAGCCAACTGTAGAGTAGATCTGTCTTTAGGCGGTGGTCCAAACATGAGGTCCACTGGGGTCTTCAGTTCAAAACCAAACATGAGGGTACGACGCATCATTTCCTGGACTGCAGTCCAGTACGTCCGCACTGCACCAGAGGTCCCAGTCTCTCTGTCAACAGTGATAGAGCAGTGCTTCTTCAAACCTGCTGCCAAGGATCCCCAAAGTAATTTGGGGAAAGTATTTGGCCGTGGACCCCCATCTAAAAAAATATATATATATATTTTGTTTGTTGTTGTTTTATAAGCTTTTCTTTTTAATCACATCCATGAGAAGTGAGGGGTGCCTTTTTTTCTTTTGTACGTCACAGGGGGTCCTTAGACTTGGCTGCTGCATGACAAGGAGATTTCCTTTATCCATCCTGGCTTGTTTCTTAAACAATAACATCACACCCGTGTGAAGTGAGGGGCGCTCTTATCATCACCGATTACAACATAATGTTTGTTTAAGTGATGTTTGTTTTTCTGCATTTTCTTAAACAAAAAAACTTTTTTGTTTGGCTTCATTCAGACAATGCTGCAAATATATAATAACATCAAACAGCAAACACACTCAGCAAAACACTGCAAACAAAGGGATAGAATAGAGTGCAAAAAAGAGCAAACAAAGAGTAAAAAAAAGAGTATATCATATGTATGTTTTCCATGTAGTAGCAAAGTTAGGTGAACTTTGTGTGAACAAGTAGGCTACGTTCTATAAATATACAACAATTTTAGTTTAGAAAGGTGCAATTCAAGCCTAATAGTGTGAGAAGAGGGCAAAGGTGCAGGGGGGCTAGCATTTTCCTATTCCCCGATTCGCTCTGTTTATTATCAGTTCGTTCATGTATCTGATTGTAGTCTATTTCAAGTGGCTTTGAGACTGCGAAACCGTTTTCCATGCGGCCGCATCTCAAACAGTCTGCGGTTGGGATGGCTTGAATCCTTCATGATTCCTCAAGCTTTGCTGACAAGTTAAGTAGGATGGTGGTGGCTCTGGAAGGACACAATACTGTTCAAAGGGCAAAAGACAGTTGCGGATAAAATCGGCCCTGGTCCGAAAAAACTTTATACGGACGAAATATTCAGCGGCAGTGAGATACAGTGGATTAGCGGAAATAGTTTGTGATGATGTTGTAAGCTTGTAGATCTGCTATTTCTGATTATGCAAAGAAAATTGTGATTAGGCGGTTATGTAATAATTGTGAGTGACAGCCGGCAACCCCATTTACACATATAAAAATAAATGGCTACACATAAATGAATAGCAAACAGTATAATGTATACGAGAATGAACAATGTTATTAAGTGTGAGCGAAGCATGCTGGAAAATCCTGCCAAGCATGTTTGCACACCCCGGGGCGCTACAACAATAGCCTAGGCTATAATATATCATGTTTTATTGCCCTTCATATGCAGTATGTGAAGTGAACCTTCCGTAAGACCGTTATTGAATCTCAAATCTGCTCCGAGCAACAATTTTGCAAGACATCGTGCCCCCCTCCTTTCACCCCTCACCTCAAGCTGGAGGTTATCATGTTACACTGTTACAGTAAAGGACAACAATGTTGATAATATGCATCACTCTCTGTCTCTGAAGCTGCCCTGGATTTGGTTTCGGGGATGTGAAACCTTTTGTGAGTTTATGTTTCCACTCATGCATTATGAATTGATTATTATTATTATTATTGTTATTGATTATTATTGTTATTGTTATTGTTATTGTTATTGTTATTGTTATTATTATCAGACAGCAAACACGATTTCAGCACGTAGAATGCCTGCTGAGATCTGTTATTACAGTATGTGTTCCTGTCTTCAAAAGCTACAGTTCGGGGTCTCTTGCTCGGGGTCTCTTGCCTGTGTGTGGCACGTTGTGATGTGGGCCGTAGCGGTGTGTGCAGAGTGCAGACTGCATAAGATATTGGACACAGTGGAAACAGTCTGTGCCGTTTCCAAGGGTATTCTTCTGCGTTTGTGTGAGCTAAACAAACTGTCAGCGAGCAACAGCCTTCCTGATTTACTGGCTGGGAGGGGGCTTCTGCCGGACAGAAAAGAAGAAAAGGTCCCTGGGTGGGAAGTGGTGTTTGTGTGCTCGTACAAAATTTCAGTGCATTTGTGCGTGTGTAGTGTGGCATGGTCCTGCCCCTTGTGCTTGTGCGAATGTGCGTGTATCCGTGTCTCCATTGTGTGCTTGTGTGCTACTGTTCCTTCTTAGTTATTATGTGACTGCTGCACATTTTTATTAGAAAGATAGCTTATTGTCCGCTGTCCACCCACAATATACAGCCTTCTTCAACTCACTCATTCATTCAAGCAGAATCTCGACAATCTTCTCGTAGCCTAGATAAGCGACGAGTGCATCACTCATAAGAGGCAGCTTGAACGGTGGTGCTTGCATATTGACTGTTCTTGTATAAGCTCCTAGGTTGATTATGATTGGCTGGAGGGTGTTCTTGTAGTAGATTTATAGAACAATCACAGACCCAAAAAAAACAAAATGAATGGGGTTTGTGCTATCATGTAAATTAATCAAATTATACTTTCAGTGAAACATTATTGTTTTCCCCACAATCTGCGTGCTTTCAACTCATACACTAGCTGTATAAGCACAGCATGTTGCTGAGAAACCTACACAACAGAGCAACATACTGTAAGCGTGTCACCAGTGACGTGCATGTCTAGGGCCTGCGGCGTGCGCAGAGAGGATATTCTTTAGCTTCCTTGGGGCCGTCTTAAAAAAGCTTTGAATTTGATCCTGCTCCAGGGTTATTTTTGGTCTTTGCAAGGCCTGTAGGGAACCTCTCACATAAGTACCCTGAAGTCCTGAGGTTCACCGTCCAACTGGCAGATAGACCACTCTGGACAGCAAAGTGCCCTTTTGAAATTAGTTTTTTGTACAGTTTGTTCATTTTATTCTTTTGTTGTGTACAGTGTACGTACAGTATGTGGCCCATGGTGACATCCATCAATTCCGGATTGAAATTGTCTACTATATTAATTTATGCCCCAAAATCAAAAAAATCTCACACACTATTAAGGCAGCTGGTGGTTCTTTTCACAAGCGCACCTGCCCCTCAAAATGACTGTGCACGTCACTGGAACCTAAGTTAACCTAGCTTGTTGTTGAAATAAGCTTATGGCAACATATGACGCTTGTCCACCCCATTGTTTCTTCACCTAACACCATGTTCCTTCACTGACTCCGGAATGCCATTACGACGGAACATGAGAATGTGTCATGCATTTGTTGGAAGAGTACCTCTAGCAATCGAGAGGATAGAGTAACATCATTTAAATGTAGTTGGCCGAGCCTCAGGCCAGTGATATACTGTAGACCGGTTTGCAGATCACAGCAGGTATTTCTTTGCCTTTAGTGTTTCCCCAGATAAAATAAATAAATGTAAGATAACTGAGGTGAACCTACATTGTAACATGCAGACGTAAACCACAACCATCTTTCTCTGACATAAACAGAGGAAGAACATGTAAACAACCATTTAAGATCCCAGGGTGTATCTTGGCCTGCTAATCCCGTGAGTATACGAAATGGCAACTTAATGACCACTGAGCACGGCAACAAACAAATTGTGAAATTCAATCTTTATATGCTTGACTAGATGTTGTGGGAGGAAATCAGCCTTTTAAACAAATGCGACATTCGCCCATGGCGAAGGTCTGAGAAAAGACATTTTCTTTAATCAATTATAGTTCATTGTAATTAAAGATTTGAGAGCACTTTTGTTGACAAAAGAGGAAATTCTGCCCAAGAATCTTGTTCTTTGATTTACTTTTTTGATCAGCTTTTGTTGCCATGCTTTCCTGTCAGCTTGTTGTCGAGAATACAGCCCTCTTTGCTGGAGATATGTCACGTTGACCTTACTGAGGGAATGTTTGGAACTGAAAATAATACATTCTGTTTTATCAAGATGTAGTGTGCTCCGTTTATTTAAGGAGATAACCAAAGCAATGGTGTTGCGGCTGTTGCCTATTGTACAAACATCTAAGTCCATTCATATTTATATCCAACACACTAGATGCACCTAAACACTGTATGTGGCAGAATAAAATAATATGACATGAAAACATATTCATTTATTTTGTTTGATCTTCCCATTGCAACTTTTAAAGACCTAGTGAAATAAAAAATATGTTTTTCACACTTTTAGACCATATTATCCATGGTCATCATATGGGCATTATAGGCTACCTAACAATGGATGCCAAAAAATGCGTGATGACATGTCGAGGCCCACATCAATAAAAGTCAATAAAAATGAAGCTCACCTGTTTGATTCCCATTGCTGCATTGTCCTCCAAACACAGGTGCTTTTGATTACCAACTACTCCGTTTTTAATCCCATTCAAGAAGACATCCAGACAGTGTATTACTCTGTTTAAATGTCAGCAGCACGCTAAAATATGTATCTGAAAACATTATACGTTAGAATAAGCCATGAGCTTTGCTGCCTGTCGTTCTGTGACTTTTTGTTTTACAAACAGATGTGCTTGTGTTTCAGGGTATAACTTAAAAATAAAATGCCCAAATTAACCATTTCACCCCGTCTTTAACTGCATTTGAAGACAGTGTGTTGTTTAGAGCACTTATGACGTTAATTGTTTGCCAGCCAAGTCTATGGATGTTTATTTAGGACACTAAATGACAAGACTATAAATACAGTTGGCGCCCCTCACTTCACACTAAACCTAGGCTATGTAATAATTTTGACATTTATCATATGGTATCACTTAAAACTAGAAAAATGAACTGATGTACAAGCTCACAATGCATCACATTATATTTTTGTATTATTTAAAATGTATACATTCATTGCAACCTAGGTTGTTTTATTCTGGCAACTGGACTGGAAACAACCTGCTCAATTGGCCGCAATTTCCTTACTGGCTAATGCTATAATATGTGCCTCAGGTTACCCTGGCCTACATGATCCACAAGGTTAGACGGTTTTAAACCAAAGCCAAACCATAGCGCTCTTAGCTACGTCAAAACATTTAATATCAACACCAAGGAGGAAACTATGCAGCAGGTGCATCACATGGTGTTCCCCCCTCTTTATTTTTAACGCATGTATTTTTAACTGGGTATTTCTATAATATTTTCCCATGCGTAAACTGGATCCTTTGGATGACAGGCCTTTGCATGGGGATTCTTTCCTATGGTCAGACCACCTAGTTTCACTGCACCTCCTTCTGAACTAAAAGGTGCATTGGCTAATTTACTTAAAGGTGAATTCCGGACAAGCTGTTTTTGAGGGTCCTCCTAGGCCCAGCTTTCCGTGTTTGTGTAAACACAAACATTGAAGACAAAAGTGAGGACAGAAAAGTGAAACCGCAATTTTTTATTGGCTGGAATGGCATTTGTGATGATTTGATTGGCTGAGCACGGAATGTGATGTATGATGATAAGAGTGCACCTTACTTCACACAGGTGTGATTTTTTTTAGCTTAAGGTGAGGACACGTATTCATTGATGACTGGAAAAAACAAAGAAAAAAGAAAAGAAAAAAGAAACAGAAACAGAATTCAATAAAAAACGTCTACTGCGGATTTCTCCTTTAAAATCACCTCGCAGACCATTGCCATGGCAATGAAACGTGAGCTTGCCGATAGTGCAAGTGGCATGGTACTGTATGTTACTGTATAAACATAGTGAGACAGCTGGCCATAACGTGGAGTCCAGCAGTATTCAAGACATGTCTTTGAAATTGTGTGATGATGAGACAAAACAAAGGAAATGAGGAACAAATGCTGTGATGTTTTAATTAATCTCCCTTGTAGGGAGTGACAGGAATCAGCAAGGACCTCCTTATACGATACGGTTATGATAGTAAATGGCTGTGCATTTATGTAGTGCCTTTATCCAAGGCGCTTTACAGAGATTACATTCACACACACAAGCAACACACACACAAGTAATTCAGCCTCTTGACAAGGACACTTTGACGCTGCAAGTGGCCACTCACACCATACAAAGGAATTGACATTCCTAACTGAATCATTTTTTTACCCATCTCTAATGCACTTGGCCCATCCATCAAGATACATGTGCAGTGTATCAGTGATGTTGTGAATTTGTCCTTGAAGCTGGGCTAACAGCACTACAGGAATTTTTAAATCCTAACCAATTTTGATGCACACACTTACGCTGCCCAAGAGTCATGCGGTTGCCTGGGGGATAGTCGGTTGTATTAGAAGATGTGAACTTTGAATATTAACCTTTATTGCAGACAGACAAACTGGAACCCTAACCTCATTACATTGTTGTCGCTTTTACCCACCTGTGTGACCTGTAGTTAGTGTCAATTTGGTTCCATTTGTACACTGACAGAGTTACAGATCCATCAGGTCCATAAGTTAATACTCTTAGTGGGGTTTCCCTCAAGGAACTTAACCCATTAAGACCTGAAGGCAATTCTACAAATTAAATGTCTTCTAAAATCCTTAGTTCTCAAAGGTTTTAGTGCCAAGAAGACCATCTGAAAATATGTGCCAGCTAGGGCAGGGACCCCAAAAGAGGAGATTTGTTTGGATGGGTTTTAAAGGGTGCTTCAGCGAGTCTCTTCGTGTAGTGAAGATTCCTCCTCCCTCACATCTGTATGTGTTTGTTGTTATTGTTTCCCCTGACATCTGGTGGTGCCCTGGGCATCCATGGGACCTGGCATGATTTCTGCACAGTGCACACACATCCCACACTCGCTAACATGGCTGCCTGAGACGTTACGGTCTAACTCAGGGCACTAATAGGCTGTAGGAAGTGATGTGTCCTTAGCTATATTTGGTCTGTTGTTTTAGCTGAGTGATGGCGGACAGTTGTGGGAAAAGTACTAATTTTTTACTTAAGTAAAAGTACCAATAATGCAATATAGAAATACTAGAAGATCCTGGGTTCGATTCCCGACGCTGTGGGTGCTGGTGGCGTGTCTCCTCCTCCGCGTCATCAGTGCCCATACCCGAGGCTGGGTTGGCGAAAGGGCCTTTTTGTGTGGAGTTTGCATGTTCTCCCCGTGTCCCCTAGCCAGAACCACCCACCATCCGGCCAGGTGATGGGACCACAACTGTGGTAAAAATACTAATAAACATCTTTGGGAAGATGAAGAAATTTGGGAATATTTAAGAACCAAATGAGCGGACTCCATGACTCCCTGAGCTCATGCATGCTCCCTGGAGGATAGCAAGCCTCTGCTGATTTTGGCGACCAGATGACCTTTCCTCTAGTCTACATGGATTCAAGTTCCCAGTCAGTAATCACTACGACTGACTTGAGAGCTCTCTTGAGAGCTTGTGGATAGGCTATTTTCCGTTATTAATTTAAGATTTCAAAGAGCATTTGAAGTGGTCAGACTAGGAGTATGACGTCACGATCTTCCATAAAACCCTAATGTCTCGCATATTTCATAAAAGCAAAGGTTTTAAAGCGTCAATCTGTAATTTATACTCATCTGGTTTGCATTATGTATAACAGCAGGAACATTACTAAAACAATAATTGTATAATTGTGTTTAACTGTTTAGGAAACATCACTAGTGTGGGGGGAGTCTTTCACACTTCTTCACAAATTGCATATTAGGAAAAATATTCAGTCTTGAGATTTTATGTTGCTTACATTTTCAAGTTACTAATGGGCAAATTTGGGCAAACCCCTTTTGGTGTTCTAACCATTCTGGACGGGAACCCCTCTTGTATTGGGGTTCTGTACAGAAATTTAAATGATGCTTATATGAATATTTGAAGTTTTTCAGAAAACTTAGCTCAGTATTTAGAAGGCCTTTATAGAATCTGCCTCAGTCCAAAATGGGTTAAATTAACCCATGACCTCTTCCCCAGGCCAAACTGCTGAGATATCCATGACATAATATATGATGATAGGCAGATTCCAGGATGTACCCTACAGATCTTTCTGACTCCATTGCTTTTCCTTTAGCACAGGGATGTCCAACGCATTTACGTTGTGGGCTGGATTTGTGTGTGTGTGTGTGTGTGTGTGTGTGTGTGTGTGTGTGTGTGTGTGTGTGTG
>OOFJ01102613.1:0-18262 GCA_900323375.1 Benthosema glaciale
CTCTCTCTTGTCATCTTACTTAACTATCAATAAAGTCATACAAAGGCCACAATTAATCTAAAGAATGTATAATAATTATAATAATGCAATGCAAAGCTGTTTTATTCTTTCTTCTTTAATCAGAGTTCAACAATATGATTCCCTGGGGCAAGTGAATTGTTAAGGAACATCAGTTTAGTTTAGCGTTTTCTCACAACAGTCAGTCACCAAAAACTCATGTTCATCAAAGGAAGGCAAACATATTTCAGCACACTGTGACAACATGAAACACTAAATGTGAGTCGAGCCTCTCCTTTGTGAAGCACGAAAATCCCCAGAGCTAATATGCCACAATGTTTAATAAACAAAGTCTGTTCAATCCTACATCAAGCACTCTAAACAAGCAACAAAACAGCTCAGAAACATTGTCCCTCCAGTGGAGCAGTTTGGAGTCACACTGACATTCCTATGAAATAAATGATTTTACTGTTACTGTATTATGCATTAATGTTATTAGACGTGCCACAACTGAAGAGTTTTTAGTTCAAAAGTCGCAGTATATGAATTTAAAACATCATTTAACTATTTAAAAAATGAGTCAGTCGAAAAATGTCCTCTGTTTGTCATCTGCGATTTGAACAATGTGTCGTCGTTGATCATTTAAAATAGCATTTACAATGTATCGTTTTGCCCTCTACACATAGATATTAAAGCCATCTAAGTGTGATTTACTCCCCCCCTCCCCCCATTTTATCAGGCTGGTGGGCATCTTTCAAGTGAAGCCGACAGGTTCCCTGGCTGCGGGAGGACTCATTGATTACACTGAGACTCTGCTTGCTGTCAGGTTACCTGTCAGGACAAAGACAATTCCTGTCCCCGCTCTGTTCCCCCACTTTAGCTTAAAGATGCATAGCAAAACTGGCAGCTTGTCTGAGCTATTTCCACCCGAGTACACTTTTTGGTTCAACCGGTGTCCCTTATAATCTATAGTGTTATGCTGCCACTGACGCCATTACTACCATCACTTAATTACTACTACTACTACGACTACTACTACTACTACTACTACTACTACTGAAAGTCACTGTTATACCGCTTATCAATAATAGTTATCACTGTCATCACCTGATTCTCCACCATGACCATTTTCGGAATAATCTAGTGCTATAACCATTTACTGTACCCCAACACGTTAAATCAGAATGGTGTTAAAATCAATACGCTCTAGAGTCTAGGCTATATATTAAAGATGTGCTGTATACTGTACACTGCAATTCAAAGGCAAGGAAGTGCATGCCATAGTAACTGAGTGATCACTGCACGTCCAATCTGGGATCTAAATGGTTAGCAAATTAAGCCACATGGTTATCACTTTCTCAACTATTAAATCTAGATGACACTCCTTCTCCAGAGACAGCGACAATATTATGAGAGGAATAATTTCATCCACATGAATAATTGAAAATAAAAGTTCTCCAACTGTTCGCTATATCTCGATTCTCTCATAATCCCACAAAACCTAAATTATAAATCAGAGTGGCTGTCACATTGTGAATAATGCATAATCTAGTGTCTTTATCTGTGAAATATCATTAGTCAGATTGGTCGTGAAGTGTGTTCATATGCTATATAATATACCTTCAATGTTTTATATTGTAGTGGCCTTTAAGTATCTCCTATTATACGGACACTAGTTTGAGTACAACTCAACAACTAAAGACAAACTGAGACTGAAACAAGGAGGAAGTTGTGTCATTTTCCTTGTAGCATGTGTCAGACACTGCCACTAGACAATAATGAATTACAAGTATTAGTAGTCAGCTGTCAATATGGCTTTACACCGAGGCCATGCACCCAAATACATGTCTGTACATTTATTTGTGCTCCGTTGTGAATACATTTATTCCAAAGCTTATACACTTGTACGCTTGTAACTTTACTGTAACCCTTTTTTTTTTTTTTTTTTTTTACTTGGCTCTGACACCACAGAAGACTGTCACATTTAAAGTCAGTATGAATTTAGCTTGCAAATTGGCTGTATAGCTCTCCAGTAAGCTACCGGGGTCTGCTATTCAGCTGGGGTCCAGCTCGGAATCACAATACTAGAACAAAAATAAATCTAGAGGATTTTGCCTTCTTAGTTGACATACTGTCAAAATGCTACCGGAGAAAAGGATTTCACGGTGCAAAAAGAGGTGCAACATGTGTGAAGCCTGTAATCATGTAGTAATGCAATGTTTGTTGTGTTACATCAGCCAGACAGATATAAATACCAGGTAAGATGTCAGAAGTGGGCGAGCAATTAATCTCCAAAAACATCTAGCTGCTTATTGTAACATCCTACTTATGATGAAAACAAATCTCACAATTGCGTATAACAGCACCATCCGAGCAAGAATTGTTTTTCATGTAGCAACACTCTTTGATCCAAGTAAATGCGTACATGACTGTCTGTGCCTCGCTTTTGGAACATCGAAGGCTCAGGCCCAGTGCCGTTTTTCTGTGCAGCCTTTGAAGAATTCTCAAGCATTGTGTGTTCTTTCTCCCTCAACGGCACAGCTTCAGATCCAGAATATCTTTGACTGCATCTGATATTGGACCTGCTGGATGTTATTATTGGATAGCAGGGATATCTGTCATGGGGGGGTTTGAAAATCAAAAGACATACGCCAGGCGTAATTTGACGTCATCTATATACATGTGTCAGGCCTTTGAGTGGAAAGTACAATAGACAGGGGAGCCCATGCTTTCTCCTTGGTTTCATTGTGTGCCAATATTGAATAACCAAAAAATCCTTCTCGGGAACAGAACATTCTGTTTGTGTGAGACTCACTGCTCTGTCCGTGTTCTCACACGCGGAGGGCATATGTCCTTGATGCAGTGGAGACTATATACCGAAAGGAAAACAAGTAGCACAATAAAAGTATATAAGTTACTGTCTGCAGAGAACATATGCTGTACCATCAAGTAAACAATATTACAGTTGAATCATTATAGAATACAAGGTTGGCTGAGAAGGAGGCACAGAACTAAGAAAAGGAATGGTTGGTGAGACACTCGGGGAGATAGAGTCTATAGCGAGAGCAATTGTAACGAGCAGAGTGGATGGGTGAAATAATAGCAGGTAAAAGAAGGAGAGAAAGAAACAATGACGGATTCAAGGCGAGTGATAGAAGGCAGCATGCAGTGTAAAGATCCCTGTGCCTATAATGGTCCTTTGCATTTAGGAGCGGATTAATGGATTTCCTATAAGGTGGTCAGATGAGAGGGCGCAAAAACTTGCCCTGCTGGTGATGCGAAGTGTCACCTTCCCTCCGGGGGGAATATGGGGAGGAGGCCTCCTGGCCCTGTAATGAGCTCCAGGGCTGGTGATTAAACAAGTTTCGATGGCCTGGGACATTGGTAATGACCGTGCCTTTTTGATGTGTGGTCCGTGGAGGGAACGGATTGATGAAGATTCATGACGACGGAGGCTGGCACCCACAAGGCTTTCGCCATTAACACTAGTTGCAATTAAATCGATTCCATGGGTGGCTCTGATAGAGTTGCGACGCCGGATGATTTATCAACTGTATGTCACTGGTGTTTGGGTGCGTCACTTAGCATTTATGCTGCTAACACTGCTTGTTTATTATAGGGAATTACGCTTGAATAATGCTACAATTCAGTACAGAGTGTACTAGTCTAACCTACCTGTGAACACTCTGGATTATAGCGGGCGTCTCACACTTTTTAACCCTTTCTCCCGCTGTGCTCCTGATGTGCAATTTCTCAGACACACAGGCAGGGTTAGTTTTAGCCTGCCAATCACCGAAAATGACCACATCGGGAACATGTGGTCATTAGACTTTAAAGTGCATTGTGTAGCCATTAGTCGTTTCAATATTTATAACTGCAATGCCCATTCAAACGTGCCTGTTTGCAATGGGCTGATTGCTTGGCCTCCATTTCTTGAGAGGCACTCACTCACCAAACAAATTCACTCTCGAACTGCACTTCCTTGGATCCTATAAGCAATACATAAGCCAAGTGTGAAGTCAATCGGACGAGCCGTTTTCAAGATAGGGTTGGGTAAGCAGACACACAGAACAGAGCATCCTCAGTACTTCTACTTCAATCAGCAGTTATTACCTGCCAAATAACTGCCTCTGCAATATTTAAACACAACAACAGACCAAAGCTTAGGGAACAACTACATTCAGCAGGCAGCACTTCAAGTTACCACTACAAAAGGCCTTATCCCCTTTGTAGTTTCTGCTCGGTGACGAGTGAGGTTAGCACCGCTGACCTCGACTCGCTTGCTCCAACACGAGGGCACAACCTGATCAGTGTTCTCCAATGAGAGGCGTGACACCACCGCAGAACACAGCATACTGTCTTCCACTTAAATGGGATCAGAAAGCTCAAGAGATAGAGAGAGAGAGAGAGAGAGAGAGAGAGAGAGAGAGAGAGACCAGGAGAGAATTAACACATACGGTGGAGAAGTAACCCAAAGCCTGCGTTTCAACACATTGGCCTTTCGTTTCAGGTCTGTTTTTATTTTTTTACGTTTCAGCCAAGATTTCAGTTTCAGTGGATCTGTGTGGAGCTTTAGAGAAATTAAAGTGCAGTGGCCACTGGCCGGTGTCGAGTTGGCCGGACCGACGGTTGTCCAGAACCGCCACAAAACGCCTCTGCCTGGGTCAGACTCCATACAGCGGCATGCCTAATAAAGAACTCCATATATTGGCATACAGTATATCACTTGACTCCCCAGTACCACCACAAGAGGTCCTCTGCCCAGGGTCTGGACTGGGCCCCTTCTGGACAGGGCCCCTGCCCAAAGTCCATATATGGACCTGGCCTGTTCTGGCATCATTCCGAGCCAAATTTAGATTATTTGAATGGCAGTGTCTTGCACTGAAAATAGCAGATCTACAAGCTCACAACGCACTGCAGACACGACACTTGTAGCTTCTATAGGTCGTCTTCTATTATTATTTTCGGTGCAGCACTTGCAGTAGTGCCCAAAAATATATTTTGGTTGTAGTTCTCAATTTGTATAATTAAAAGTATCTATGGTCTGCAAAGTGTCTATTGTCATTTGGGTGTATGAATCAAATGTTTTTCTATCCATCTATTAAACGATATGGAGAGAAGATCGAGGGTCAGAACCTGGAGGCGGAGAGTTTATGCATGACATGCTGACAGTAAATGCACTTCCACCCACATTTTAGGCTGCAATACACGTAGGCCTAAAATACTGGCAAATATAATGGCCAATTTCATGGCAAAGTGACATAAATGTGTAATTAATATTATTATTATTACATTTCAAATGCATCTGGGCAACTGATGCATGCATTTACGAGATGCAGAGCATTGAATTACGGTCATTTGTCATGCATTTTAAGTGACATGCCATCAATTACAAATCTTCACGGGAAACAGCAAGTTACTCTACCTGTGCATGAAAAGCAAAACCCATAACACGGGATCCACATGATGTTAGATTCTTGACTAATAAGTGGGATTATGCAAAAATGCACTGCGATGTTGCATTATGCATAGCTCTTGCCTAGTTGAAGAAATGCAAATCACCCCAGAGTTGACAGATTCCATTCACAGGCTTTGCGATAAAATATTTGTGCTTTTTCAAACCGTATTGATGCACTGCCTACCAATGTCACAGTCGAGGAGCACACACAGACCGAATTTCCCCCCGTCTTTTCAACCTTGCTTTGCCACCAGTGGTCATAGAGAGAGAATAAACAGTGAAAGGATGTAACCGAGAGATAGCAATTATAAAGATAATTGACTCGCCATTATTATACACGGGATGAAAGGTGTGTTATGAATATGTATAAACTGTGAGCTGAGGTCTGAGGAGCAGGAGGGCATTGGCAGACCCATTCTAATGTTTTTTTAAAGCAACATATTTTAGTAACCTGCCACTAACCACTAAGCAATATATTCAAATATCCCGAATTCTCGATTGTACCTTGATTAACAGTAGAACATCCATTATATGACCTAAAGGACTGAAGACATGTATTTTCTGCATTCTGTAAGTATTGTATTTAATTGCAATTCAAAGCATCTACATATTTTCCATCTTAAATAGAAAGAAGAAACAAGCAAGCAAGCATGCACAGTTGCACACAGAAACTCCATCATCACCATCAGCTCCTTTAAACACAGCTTCATAAACCTCTCTTATAATTTGATCACTGCTACTGTAAACTACAAATCCACCCGCACTTCAACGCATATATAAAGTTGAGACTTGGGACCAACATAAATCAAAGTAATATTAGAACGTCAGCGCCGTTTATATAGGATTTCATCACTTTGAAACTGCATCAAATATCCTGCTGACGCTCAGCGCCATTGATCAGAAGCCATAATCCATCACTGGGATTTGACATTGTCCACTTACTGTATGGAACAACTGGTTGTCACATTTTTAATTGATGATGTTTGTATCAATATGTGTGAAAGGAACAATAATGTTTTCATTAGAATTGATAGCTATTTGTTTTATTTATTTTGGCACGTTTTGGGCGTGTTGGTAACTCAGCCATTAACACATCTGCTGAAGTAGAAGTTGTGTGTTTAAATTTACTGTAAACAACATTACATACTGTATCACAATGTTTTGACAATCCCTCGACACTCGCGCCAGGCTCCTGATCCACATCGACTAGTCAATTGCAGCAGGGTTACTGTATACATGCAACATTGTGAAATATTTTCCGTGGCTCCTTGCTTTGAACTTAAGCCCAGGACCCTATACAGACGCTCAGTGAAAATGGTTGGTTGGTTCAAATGGTCAAATCGATGACAATTTAAGTGGCAACCTTCTCGTCACTCACTTCTTCATCTCCTGCCTTCCTGATCTGTCCCAGCCTAGGAGGCGATTTATTTTGTGCTCCACACTGATAGGAACAACAAAGAAGGGCCGGGACAAATGGAACTTCGAAGAGAACGGATGGCACTCTGATCAGACTTCGTCAGCTTCCACTGATAAACATCGTCACTGCCGGGCAGGAACCTTGTATCTCCAGATTTAGACGTTCTATGATTTCTTTCATAAATTAAGGCCCTACCTCATTTGTACTACAGCGTCACGCAAAAGTAGCAAAAACAGAATCTACAAGCTCACAGCGTATCGCATTGCGATGTGTTTTGGGAGCTTGTAGAGCTGCATTTTTTGCTGTTTTCTAAACATTTGGAAAGTAAAAGTGAAAGGGGTTAAATGTGTCTGTGGGTTCTCTAACTGTTGAACCAACGAAAAGTATTAACAAGAGCTTGTGACTAAATAAACACTTTTTACACTTTTAACACAGGTCATTTGATCAGTTTTCTGAAGACTAACACCTTTTGGACATACAAGGTTACCACATGACAGCGGCGACATGTTCCCTGCCACCAGACTTAAAGGAATGTCATGTTTTTTACCCTTCTTCACCTACGTAACATTCTATACAGGTCCTTGGTGCTGGGAAATCAAAGTTAGCCAGTGAGACAGATGCCGCTATTACTGGTAGATACAAAGTAAAGCCTAAGATGACTAATAGCACATTTACATCTATACAGAATTTCATGACGAAATTGATTTGCAGAATACTAACTGGAGGCCTGCTCAGAGAAGGCAAGCCTGTCTTGATAGCATTGCAGTGATATTTCATTAAGATGGCTGATTATTGACCACACATACAGTACTGTATCCTCCGGCTCCTAAAATCCCTACTCTTTCCTTTGATCTAATTAAAGGAATTACATTACAGTCAATCCCTTTTGGAATATATATTCTGACTATTTGCAGTTATTTATTTGCAGTTATTCATTATTTTGACTCATTGTATTTTCTTGAACATTTTCTGTACTGTGCATGCACCTATGCTACATTATATACTGGAGGTGTTAATTGGATCACAGTGGTGAATGATCAGGCAGAGGTGACTCATTTACACCAGAAGTACAGAGATAGAGAGGTGGCTAGATGTTTTGGATAAGCTTCGCCTCATTAGGGGACACACCTTGAATTAAGTTCAAAATCAGAGAATGTTTCACTTCAACAGTCAATACTGATATAGTGAAATGAAAATCTAATAAAATAATAATAAAAATAAAAATAAAACCACACCCACTGCTATGGAAAAGCATATTGAAAAGACAACAGATAAACCCAAGTCCCGCCATCCCACAAGAGGTCCTATCCCTGATGACATGTCTATTAATAGCATTAGTAGTCCAAGAGGTGCACGCATATCCACAAGGCTAATTCGACGGGTACTCCAGAGAAGGAGATTCTCCAGCTGTCTTAAGGCTCCCAAAACAGTTATTTATTTAAGAGGTAAAAAAAACACCAAAAGGTTTGGCCTCTACGGCTGGCTGGTGGCGTCTTGGAAGCATGATTGGGAGACGGCCGTGCCTGACCGAAACCATCACTACATCTCGGGAGTCGGGACCCAGGAGATCGTGATGTGTCATAAGTGAAAACCTACCACACGGCAATGGGCCCTGTTGAACCACCAAGTATTGGGGTCGTCCAGTCGTCCACTTCAAATCATCTATGGCAGGCAGCATGCACAGCATGCGGGTTCGGCGAGTCTGAGCAGACTGCCGAACATGAAATTACCACCTTCTCCCCTTGTACTCTACAGACCACCTCCAGGAGCCAGCCTCCTCGACGCATAAGCTGGCCGCGATACACGAAGGAAGAAGGCAACAGGAAAGTTACATCCAACATAACCAGACGTTCCTCTGACTAAATTAAAATAAATTAAATTAAAAACCAGCGGTGGGAAAAAGTACTCTTAAATTAGCCAATCTACAAGCTCGCAACGTGTCGATGTAGATCGGCTAGTTGAACTATTCAAAAACGCTTTTTCAAAATAGTAAAAAAAAAAAAGGCAAAGAAGTTCAGGGTTTTAGCATGGACGAAAATAGAGCCAATTGTATCAAAAATGACTTAATTAGTATAGTTAATGGATGATTTATGAATATGAATGAATAATCAAAATCTACAAAGTAACATGCAACTACAATTTTCTAATAATTGTAATCGAGTAAAAAGTACAGTAGTTGCCTCTGATTGTGTGGAGTCGAAATATAGGCCTATATTATTATTAAAAAAGAAGGACATACCCCAAGTAAAATAAAGTAAAGTGCTAATGAAAATGTTACATTAGTACTGTACTTAAGTACATTTCATGTACTTACTTACTTTCCACCACCAGTGCCTTTTACCTGGAGAGCACTTGTCTGGTATAGACCCTCTTGCTTTCTGAGGAATCTCCCTAAGCCCCACTTTCCATAAAAGCTCCCTTCAAACAAAGACAGTTCCAAGCACCGCCACACAGCATGCACCATCCAACCACAAATCCCTTTATACCTGTACCGGTTTAATATGCAAATCATGTATTATCTGCTGCTTCTGAGGTGGACAGAAATCTCATCTCACACCTGAATAATTCCAAAATGTGTATTGTACTAGGGGCCAAGTGATATCAGTAATGCTGGAATGCATAATTTGATGACAATTATGGGTTGTGAGCCATTTCAAACCTTTCAACATTTTTGTAATCTCACATTATTGCACATACTGCACTCATATAACATATTACACATTTATACGGTAATGTTGTAATTTGTTTTATGGCAATTAAATTGGTGTGATTGTTTTCTCTTCTGCACCCATGGTACGGAAATACAACAATTTTACTCCAATAAAGAAAAAAAACGAAACACTCAAAGATGAAATGAGAGAGAAATGTAGACTAACAAAGTTTCTCAAAAATGCAGTTTCCTATCAGTTTATCTTCGAACTAAAAAGATGGAGTCTCTGCCAACTTCATCTTTAGAATTACAAACACAAAGGGTAATCTTTAAACACGTTCATCTTTTACCCTGTTTAAAAAAAAGAGTAAAATGTTGATACAAGCTCACAATGGGACACATTGGTGAGCTTGTAGATTGACTATTTTTGAAAAGTTTTGAATGGATAAGTGCTTATAGGAAAAAGAAAACGATGGAGGAAGGAGGAGGAAAAAAAGCCCTTTAAATATTTAAGCCTCTCTTGGGCACTGGCACGCAATGGCCCTGTTAACCTGACCCTATTTCGAAGTGAGTGGCCAAATGCAGCTACCGTCCTCTGAAATATTAACCGCCTACAATCAGCGACAGCGTTATGGCGGAGCACTACATGGTCACTCTACATGTTGGCATTAAATTATGGCATACAACTAGATATGTAGATATCCCCTATGGTTTCGGAGGCAGGTGTTACCAAACAAACACTATACACATCAAGGTCAAATGTTTCATTCAATTATTAACAAGGTACTGAATAATTTCAAATGGCTGAACTAACATGTATGAAATATGAATGACATAACGTCTGTTGTACAAATGTCATGAATATCTGAACTGAAGTCCATTACTCATTTTGTGGTAATAAAAGCAGGACTTATAGTATTGAGAGAGAGAGAGAGAGAGAGAGAGAGAGGGAGTAAGGACACTCCCATAGACTTCTGTTGAACACAAAGAATATTCACATAATATTCTGTAACCAATAATGTTTTTGCCAAAACCAACATTCAGTTGAATTGTTTTAAAGTGCTCAGAGATAGCAACGAGAACGAGAAGAATGCAGAAATAGACTACCACTTGCCATCGGGCGACCAATAGTTGCAAACATGAAATCCTCATAAAGGGTGTTGATCAAGAACACATGATGCATGAACCACGTGACCGTGGTAAGATAAGAGTGGCGTAACTCTTTCTTTCAACGGATCAGGCCAGGAGAGGTAATGACTTTTGACGGCAAAGAAGGGCTGGGCTCAGAGTTGGCTCACATTACACTAACATCTAACACTTGGGGAAAGGATAATACACGTTGACATAACAATGTATAGCTAGATGGTTTGGATAATCCTTGCCTCATTAGGGGGCACATCTTGAATTAAGTTCAGAATCAGAGACTATGTTTCGCTTCAACAGTCAATACTGTTATAGGTTTTTTTCAGTGGAACCAGAAAACCCCACCCACTGCTATGGAAAAGCAAATTGAAAAGACAATAGGTAAATGCAAGTCCCGCCATCCCACAAGAGGTCCTATCCTTGAGGACTTGCCTATTAACACTCTGGCCGGCCAAAACGAAGATCTCCGCCCTATCAAATCAAACACGCTCATCGCCCAGGACGGAGATTAATCAAAAGACGGAACATTACACGTTTGATAACATAGCACACAAGTCTACAGCCGGGGATCCTGATCAATTGGGCAGCATATGATGTCATTTTCCGGCTGATCCGTCATCCAAAGTGGTCCTTTTAATGGATGGGATCAACAATCTTAAAACGTGAATAACTTTCAAGGTAGTCGGCGATCCTCCCGTATTTACTACGCTTGTACAATGTGGAGAAAAGAGTCAGCTAGTGGCACTACAGTGAATTTAGCTTTTTTTGATAAAAACTAAGTAAATAAATAAATTTGAGAACAATCCGGGCAACTTGCACATGAACTCTAGCATTAATTTGGATAGGAGCACTTTGAGTGATAATAACTGATCTACAAACTCACAACACATGATTGTAGATCGGCTCACAACGTCTTACGACGCGCTGTGAGCTTGTTGATCTGTTATTTGTGCCATTTTTTTGTAATAAATAAATAAATACAAAATGCAGCTGTCTATCGGTTTTTATAAATATTTAACCAACGGAAAGTATTATAATAACTGCGTTTTATCCATTGGAACACGCATTCTTATTTTTTTTGCTTTTGGTCTTTTGGTACGCTCAAGGCCTGACAGCGACGACGAATTGCTATTCACCAAACCCTTAATTACATTTTTAAAATACCTCACCAAGATCAGCTCACCATCGAGCTGCGGATCTGTCAGCAAGTAGTTTGCACAGCGCTGCAACAAGGGCAGCATAGCGGCTTGTTTTCTGAGTTCAGAGGGGTTGACAGTGCATCTTGGCAACTGGAATATGCCCTGCCAATGGTTGATCTGACAGGCATGTCTCTAGTGAACACGTTCAATCAGATCTGACAGAACCCGCGGGGGCGTACATAACCGGGCACATATATATGGTTGCCATGTTTGAGGTTGTCACCTCGGACTTTCTTCAACCCCCTCAGGAGGAAAATGCTGTTTGGTGTTGGCTTTCTTGACCATGACAGCAATTTGATGGCTCCATTGTATAAGCTCTGGCTGTATCTATACATCATGCACTGTTTCACAGTGTTACACGATGGTACAGTAGCTGTTGGCCACACAGGAGAGAAAAAAAAAGGAACGGGGGAGTTGGATTTCTCCCAAGTGTCACAGACCACGGTAATGGTGTTTCACCCAGATGGATTTAGAGCCATTTGACTGCTGAGGACCCACGTTTGAGGTTGTCAAGGGCAGTCCGGGGAGAGAATGCAGTATGGAATCTGGA
This sequence comes from Benthosema glaciale, assembly GCA_900323375.1. Lineage (NCBI taxonomy): Eukaryota > Metazoa > Chordata > Actinopteri > Myctophiformes > Myctophidae > Benthosema > Benthosema glaciale. The sequence goes on from OOFJ01102613.1 coordinate 12,415, forward strand.
GTATACAGCGTACATGCATTTGGATGCGATGACCTTCGTTACATTATTTTTGTTCACTCTTGCCATTTTGCCTTGCCTTCTAGTCTTTTCCAAGTTTCGGCCAATTAATAATAAAAAAAGTCTGTATTCTGTATTAAAAATGAGTCTTGATATAAAATATGACTCAGTTGACCTGCTTTTTTATAGTTCTAGGGAGGATTTTACTCCCTTTCGCTGAATTAATGCTGAATGGGTATTTGAGTGTGGCTTTAACCTTCAACTTATAAGTCAACCAAGAGTAAAACATTTGTTGGAAAGATATTCTTGATGGTGGACTGAGTCTGTTTGATTCGATCCGTTCCCGAATAGGTTGCCTGGTCCCCGGTGGCCATGATTCACATTGGCTGAGATTCAACAGCGCACCCGGGTACACTTGCATAACACACTTTGATCCTCTAGGTTGCGGTGTGCGTGATGGCTGGCACGACAATGTCTCCAAGAAATTCAGACACTGCATTGCATTGCCTCTTGGCCGTTACTTCATTGTCAGCCTGCTATTCACTGTCAGTCAGTTATATGTGCTCCAGTGTCGTGTTGGATTAGTTTGCTACGGATTCTACTTTAGCATTATTATTATTATTTTTAAGTGGGGCAAAGCCTCACTTCATTAGACGGTTCGTGGCAATGAGCTATGAGCCTAAACCACGCCCATGAGCTATGAGCCTAAACCACGCCCAAACCACGTCACCGGCCAATAGGGACGGGGTAGGTAAGATGAGCATGAAGCATGAACCAGTTAAGTTTCACTTTCACTTTTCACTTTCAATTACTACACCAATTCATCCACCAGATGGGAGCGACAACTCTTTGTTGCATAAAATAACTTGTAGGGTCTTGTGGGTCTGAAAGTTCCGGGGACCCCCCAGGGACCCCCACACAGAGCCCAAGAGCCCAAGAGCCTTATGCATATGCACTGCGCATATGCTCAGATTCAACAGGAGACAGGCGGCGTTGAGAAATGCACTAGTGTTACGCGTCGTGCAGCGTCTGTGTGTTTGTGTTGTTGACGCTTGGCTCGTCGACTACGATACTACAACGATACGCATCATTCACACTACCACAACATCTCCACAACAACGATACGCATCATTCACACTACCACAACATCTGCCAAGTGGTCCCCAATACGCACCCGGGGCCTAGTGTGAATTGGAGGTGCTGCTCACATTCGCCAGCTCTGTGTCGCCAACACTTCCGCCACAGAGGAATGCCGGCGTGGTATTCTCTCAATTGTGAAGTTTGCTCATTTGCAATAGCCTGAAATATTAGAACATTGCAGAGCCCTCATTTACAGTAACAACAACGTTGGATCATATGGGTGGCATTGGTGATACTGTACGTGTACCACAACATGTGCAAGCTGGGAACTCTTGCATTTAATTGCATTCAATTATTATTGATGTTTTTATGTCCTGAGAGATTACATGCATGAACTGTGCAGATGAACCTTTTGCGAACAGCGAACAGCGTGTTCTGCCCTGCGTGTGCACAAACGACCAGTAGAGGGAAAAAGAGAGAGCTACTACTCCAACTCCAACCAGTCTTATACCTCCCACCCACAGAGAGAGAGAGAGAGACGCACACACGCACGCACGCACGCACGCATGCACGCACGCACGCACGCACGCACGCACGCACACAGAGCCAATGGTAAATATCCAACAGCACACCATCTTGCATAATGCCCTTCACTGTTATAAGTTACAGTAATGGATGTAGTAGGAGTACATAAAATCCTTTACTAGTCTACTCTGTGTATTGCCAGCGCAATGAAAGACAAATGGTGCCCAAAAAAAAAGGAATAAATTAATAAATATGTGATTCACAGTAATTATGGTAAAAGGCAGGAATTGAAATTGAATCAAATATAACCATCATGCAGTGTACCATAGCGTGCCGTATCTCTTTTCTGTTTTTTCGTAAATGAATGTCCTACTCATACAACAATGTTGCACAATGATAGTGAAAATAGCTACAAGCTTGGCCTGGGCTGTGGCTCAGCGGTCCAGCCACCTTGGCTGGTAGTCCAGTCTGGCAGTGTGCAGCGGGTTTGACTCCTGATCCTGACATAATATAATATAATATAATATAATATAATATAATATAATATAAGCCACAAAAACAAACATTTAAAGAGAATAGCTACAGGCTTAGTTGTGTGCTTGTAGAGCAAGCCTTTTCACTATTTTAATAATAATAATAACTAGAACTGCACTCGAGTGTCGAGCTGTACAAAAAGCTTGAATTATTCTCTTTCCATCTGCAAAGTGTTTGTTTCATAAAAATCCACTGTAGATATATATTATGATATGAGCTACTTTCTGTAGTTCATTCTTACGCCCGTTCAGAGCATGGAAAGGCATCGCGGATTCCCTATTGGCTTAAAGGAGAGCCAATGAGGAGGATGTCATGAAAAAGTCACTACTTGAGACTGGATAGCCCCGCCCCCACTGTTGTTCAGTTAGTCAGTGGTATTTGAACTACCCGGAAGAACGCTCTACTTTAATTACCATTATCATCATAATTATAATCATTCTTCTTATTATTTGCATATTAATTCATATTATAGTTATTAGGCTAGCAGTAGTAGCGAATCATCATTATCTCATTTGTCCGCATATTCACATGCAAGTGAGTATATGAATATGATTAAGTCTTCTATCTACTCTCTGATAAATTGCATCATATTCTACTCTCTGATAAACTGCATCATATTTTCAAGCTACATTCTACTGTATATGGGGGCATATTTGAGCCAATTAAGATTATGCAAGATATTGCTTAGTTGAGCAAATTTGCCTTCAAACAGCTTATATGATTGGATTTATTTGGTATGAATTTAGATTAATATTTTGATTTAAAAACCCTGTATGTGGGTGTATAATTTGTCAAATTGACAGGACATGAATTTTAATCAGGGCCCTGTTAGCCAGTCTAGCTGATAATTCAATTGAAACTGACTGTGCAAAATGTCTTCTTTTTTTCTTGTCTTACTTGTGTAATGTAAAAGTCATTGTTCTGAAGCCCTGAGATGAGTCAGTGGAGAGAGAAATGTCAGGACGACACAGAGAAGAGGATTTTCTCTTTTTTTTTTTCGTTTCCTTCCTTAAAAAACAAAAACAAAAACTCACCCAGGGTAGTCTGACAAGATGAAACCAGACTGGACTATGAAACAAGTAAAGGGCCCCTGTTCAGGATCCACTCTAGACTCTGACTCAGCTTAAAGCTATGTCTTTAACAAGCCATCTGCGAGTGGACCCTGTGTTTGTCCAAAGCGCTCTTCATCTTATCTTTCCTCAACTCGCATCCCCGAACATTTCCCACCTGCCTTAAAGTCCATGGTAAGATGCAGGGTCAAAATATACAAATATACATACTGCAAGCTTCCTTTCCCTCTTTGTGCCCTGAATACTGCATGTTTTTGTATATTCCCTCCCATCTTTGACAAACTCTCACTTTCACTTTCTCTTTCTCGGCTCCACCTGCAAATTCATTAACCTGACTCCGCCAGATTGCGGTAGTATGAGTTCACAAGTACCCTCCTCCTACCTTGATCTGGGAACTTTCCAGCAGAAACGGTGCATAACAGCGGGAAAAAAATAGGATATATCCATAATATTTTCGAGTTATAGTCTTGTTAGGTTGTTGTTTACATGTGCGCTGTGGCACAGTTTCAATATGTCATCAGTCTCGTGTTGATTGCGCCTCTAGCGGCCGGGTATGGTCTCGACCGGCCTGATTTCGAACGGCATCAAGTGTATTGGAAGATATCCAGACCATGGTGCAGTAGAAGGAACGCACTGCTGCCCCCAGGTGGCGGAGTCAGGCTACACATTCATGGCCGCTTGAAAAAGATGACAACAATAACAATGAGAGGTGAGCCAACCTAAAGCTATAGTAACGTTTTCATAATGCATAAAGCATGCAGGGCAAAATCAAAGATTAGGCGATATGTGTAAGATTGATTAAAGCTTTTCCTTGATAAAATAATCCTTTGGAATGCCTGACTTATTCTTGATGGCTTTCTTTTCGTGATTCCGAATGCTTTTCAGAGGGAACGCTACAGTACGTGTTGCTGTCTTGCAAATTTGGTGGGAATTCCTCGGCTAGCTCTTTTGGCTTGTTCCTCTGTGGTAAAGCCAGCCACCCTTGTCAGATGCAGTCACTGCTCGTAATCTGTTGGCTCGAACGGAAACATTATCACAGTTCGCATTCAGAGCCGGCCCGCGTGGACCCGCCAATAATCCAAGCAAACAACACTCTCAATCCCGCCTAATGCACAAAGATAAACAACGAGTGGTCGCAATGACACAGCATGAGGTCAAGACAGACTTCACTGTTCACTCATCAATTGGTTGCTCCATTTCATTATTGTTTTTTTTTTCCTTTGTTGCCGTGGAGATGCAGAACGCAGAAAAAGAGAGAGGAGCTGCCAAAAGCCCTCATTTTTGGAGAGAGTGATTTCAGCTCTCTGTGCCAAAAACCCTCTCTTCCCCAGAACTCATTATCTTGTCCTCTTTGTGGCGAGGAGCTAAAAGCCACATCTGTGAGCATTGTTTCAACTCCAGTTGGAGGTCGCTTTTCACTTCACTCACACACAAGAGGACACACAGTCCTCCCTCCTATTTCATTTTGTGCAAATCAATATGGGGCTAATTACAGGTCAGAAAAGTTTTTACATGCCACTGACGACAATGGACAGTTTATTATATCGTGCTCTGAAATGCGCATGTGCTTAAATAACGGAGTGACAACAACGGTCCGAAATTCTACAAACCATCTCATTTGTAAACTAGATAATGGAGTCAGCACGAGAGCACATCTACATGTAGCCATGCTAAAATTCACACTTGTGTGACGTGAGGGGCGCTGTAATGTCATCATACGTCGTCATACATCACATTACGTGCTCATACGGACATACACACAAAGCTGTGCATAGGACGAGCTATAGCACCCCTCAAATAATGCCCAATCACTATTAAATATGATTCCAAATATTTGGAGTCATGGAGGTTGTAGCTAAAGCAAGATCGAGCTAGTAATAAGGCATTTTCTTTCCTATGGCCAGCTTTGTCTGTGTGAACACAAACACAATGGTTTGATTGGCTGATCACCCCATAGCGATGATTTGATTGGCTGAGCAAAGTACACATTGAGGATAAAAAAAAGTAAGGCCAGAAAAGTTAAGACACTAAAAGTGATTGGCCGGAATGACATTTGTGAGTATTATGATGTATGATGATAATAGCGCCCCTCCTATATACAGCCCCTCACTTCACACGCGTGTGATTTTCTTTATACAACACAAGCAGAAAATGTGGTGTCATCAGCCATAGCTATTTTCTGATTTGACGTCAGGCATGTCCTTCATTCTCTTCTCTTTAGGCTACTGAATCCTCTCGATTCCTGAGTGCTGACAGAGCTACAGTATCACCAACTCAGCCCTGCTGCAAGTAGACAACCTATGTTACATAAGCCTTTATCATAATATCGGCTGAGATTCTGTTAGTTTCACTTTTATCAGTGCACGACATACATTAATGTAAATTCACGTTGATACTAATGGTGATATCTGCTTGATTGATTGAATACTTTATTGGCAGAAATGTAATTAGTACAGCATACAGTCAGACACTAATTAAATCAGTACAGGGTACAGTCAAACACGCAGCCAAAGGGAACACCGAAAAAAGTCCTTGCGGTCTTGTTTCCATTCAGGTCCTGGGTATTCACAGAGTCACAGATAAGTCCACAATCTGCTTGTTTGCTCAAAACATTTTTAGCTTTTAACTAAGTAATAATAATC
>OOFJ01102636.1:8726-22094 GCA_900323375.1 Benthosema glaciale
GTTAACATTGAACCTGTGTGGCGTATGCGGACAAGTCACTAGCGTTTGATGTAGCTTCGCTTCAGGGAAAAGATCACACTTAAAGATCACACTATAAAACTCGGTTAGTAGAGGGAAAAGGAAGGAAAAAAAAGAGGGAAAAGGGAAAAAAAGAGGGGGTAGGGGCAGTTGGGGGAAAAAAGACTAGTAAAGTAATTTCCTGCTGTTACTGAGCCCACAGTGTTTAGACACCCAGGAGTGAAAAGAAAGCATGTGCTAATAGATACAATCTGACTAGACTGACCGAAAACTTCTCATTTAAGATGTTTAAAAAATATGTTTAACATTCATAATCGCTTCCAGTGGCCTTTCTGAAATCTAATTCATTCAGCTTTACATTTACATCCATCAGTATCCACTATAGTGCAAGTGCATTGGTTCTCAAAGTGGAGTCCAGGGGTCCTTCCTTGGGGGGGTTCCAGGGGGTACCCAGCAAAATTGGTTGATACACAGTAAAGTGCCAAATGTAGTTAAAAGTAAGGCTATTTTAGCCGATCTAAAAGCTAAGTTCACAACGGGTCGCATTGTAAAAACCTTTGACAAATTTAACATTTTAACAAATCTTGTATTGTAGATAAATACATATTCATTTAGGGGTCCAGGGTCCTTCACATGAAAGACTGTTCAGGTAAGGCTAGAAGTTACTAGAATAAAAAGTAACATTACTGAGGACATAAATTGAGAACTCAATGTTTTAATTTGAGTTTGTTAGTTGATAAAGTTTATAGCAAGCTACAGCTGCATGATGATATCTACAGGCAACGTAGAATGTTATATGGACAAGCAAACATGATTGTTCGTAAGTTTAGTATGTGTTCAGCTTCTGTGAAGTCCACACTATTTAAATAATTTTGCACACCAATGTATACTGCCCACTTGTGGCGGCACTACAAAAAGACCAGTATTCAGAAACTCAATGTGGCTATAATGCAATGAGACTGCTGCTTAAAGTGCCACGGTGCAGCAGTGCAAGTGAAATGTTTGTCAGTATCTGTGTACCCACCTGCTCCGCTGTACTGAGGAACCTCATGTACACATGTTATGTGTACATGTTATGTGTGGTTTTTTTTATGTCACTATGAACCATGTGTCTTTAATAAAGTTTGATTCATTCATTCATTGATGACATATTGCTTTTGCTTTACCATTGAAGAAGTCAGAATGTACAGCTTTTTCATTTGCAGCTAAGTCCATCAGCAGTCCTGTGCTTCCCCCCGCCTGCCAGAACACAAAAATGCAATGCAGAACAAGTTAAAAGAACAAGTTAAACTAGTCATCAAGATAAGATAAACCGTTATTGATCCCCTTCGAGTCACAGCAGTAACATTGGAGAAGTCAACAACACAAAACATAAATCAAAATAAAATATTAATAGACAAAATATTGCTTAGATTCTGAACTAAATATACTCATTTAGCCCTAGAATGACTGACTGATATTACATACCTTTCATCAATTCCATATACCCAGAACACCCATCCTCCCATGTGGGCACACATACAATTGCAATTAATAATAGCCCTGGACAATAGGACAATTGATGATATTCAGACCGCAGCCATCTTGCCAGCAAGAAGGTGCAACTTCCCATAGACAGCCCATTCATCCAAACAGATCCAATCTGATTATATTAAACAACATCAAACTCACCAACATTGAAGCTATATGGAAAGCTTGAATTTTCCTCTTTCCATCTGCAAAGTGTTTGTTTCATAAAAATCCACCGTAGACATGTTATGAGCTACTTCCTGTCAAGAAATACCTTGCAGGTGATTTATTTTCTAAGTGTCAGAGTTTGGAAGCGCTCGTTATCAGTAAAGCACCCTCCTGCTGCCTCCTATGTGCATAATTCAAAGCAGGTGGTACACAGGTCTGTTGAGTGATATCCAACGAGCACGAGACCCAAACTCTGAGACTTACCGGTAATCACTTGCGCAGTATTTCTTGACAGGAAGTTGCTCATAATAACATGTCTACAGTGGAGTTTTATGAAACAAAAACTTTACAGATTGAAAGAGGATAATTCAAGCTTTTTGTAGAGCTGCAATGTTGGTGAGAAACAACGTTAACTTAGTTAACGTTGTTTAATAGAATTAGATTGGACTTTTCAGTTTGGATCAATGGGAAGTTGCACCTAGTTAGCACCTTGCTGGCAAGATGGCCGCGGTCTGAATAAGGTCAATAGCCCTTGTTTAGTTCGGCTCTGGGTCTCAGCAATTAATAATTATATGGTGAGTAACACTAACACGTATGCAGCGCGCCACACGATGATTCGCCGACACAGGAGGAAGGCAGTGGAGATCTATGGCTGTTATGGAACACATGATGTAAGTATTTTTTTTATCACAGCCATTCTGGGTCTAGCTTAGCTCAGAGTCTGGTCCTGTGGTCCATAGCTCCACTGCTTCTATGATTCTGCCTTGCAAGCACTGGAGCTATGGACCAGAGTCTGTTTAAATGAATGTGTTTAATAGTGTCTGCTAGCCTTGAAACATGACTGTGATATTAAATAAATGGTCATCATCATGGCTAAATTGTTTGCCAACAACACTTCTTCTTCGAGAGACTTGAAAGCCTGGTAGTGTAATGCTTTATGGTGTCGTCCACAGTTAACAGTTTTGTTTTGAGTTGTAATTGACATGTACTGTAATTCTCCAAACTGTTAATAAACTCTTCAATCAATCAATCAAAATGGTGACGCGAGGTATCGACGACACACACACACACACACACACAGTGACACACACACACGCACACAACTAACCTCGTCCAGGTCCACGTAAGGTCCTGCTCCTTCAGGGAACATTTCATCGACTGCTGGCTTCATCATTCCCGTCGAGTTGGACGACTGATCCTTTAGTGGCATAGATTAGTACAATCTCTGTCTGTTCAGTTCAGTTATTATTATCACTCAATTAGTTGATGTCTTCAATGCTACGTAACTGCGGAGCTAAAAGACCCAACGTTTAATTAACGGTGCTACATGAAAACAATTCCGGTAAGAAATCGAAGTTCCGGTGTACCGTTCCACTTACTGTACTGATGCCTTTTATTATGTGCTGATGGTGAGACACTTTTAAATAAAAGAAGCAATATTACTTGAAATGCGAATATTCACATCCCCGCCTAGGCCATAAAAATAAGTAAAATAAATAAATTATTTATATTCTATATCAAAACAATGTACTTTCTTCCTGTAGGCCCATAACAAAATATGACTGTATGCTTATGTAGATTTCTCAACTCAACTCAATCTTTATTTTTATAGCATGTATCGACCATTGGTCGACCAAGCTGTACAGGTTAAAAACATATAAGCAAAAAGCATAGTGTGTGTGTGTGCGTGTGCGCGTGCGTGCGTGTCATTTTATATAGGCCTATACTGCTGGCCTGGGCTCGTGAATTTCCCTCACTGATCAATAGTCTTATTTACCGGTATACATATACACTAGAAAAAAAATGATTTGAATAGACTATAAATTATATCTTTGCTGATTTATATTCTTCTGAATTTATATTCACTAAAAAGTGATTTAATATGCCAAATAATATACAGTAAAAAGTACAATATTTCCCTCTGAAATGTAGTAAATGTGTGAAATTCTACTCAACTACAGTAGCCCACTTCAGTACTTTGGAATATGAGCCTCTTCTAAAATTTTGAGTGTTTCTCGGTGGCAAGTGGAAAGACGATCGCAGACGCAACAGCTGAAGGAGTGCAGACAAGTACGGTAAATTATGAAGGCTCTGCAACATTTCTAAATGATGTAAACCAGAGCCTTGTAATAGAAGAGTTGCGATATTGAGGGGGCAGAAAACAGCCTGGTCACGTGGTTCATGTACTAGCGCAAGCCCATAGACTCCAATGCATTCCAAACTTCCGGTTGTCTCCAGCGCTGTCTCCCATGCTCAATAGAAGTCTATGTAGAGGAGCCGCCATGTAGTCAACAGAGCTTGCGTAACTCTTGTCTATTATAAGGCTAAACACTGATTATTATTGCAACCACCTCCATTTATGCAGCGCCATCAGAGCAGATGGCTGCCCTAGCTGCACTGCAAAAACTGTTAAACAACTATTCACTTTTCTTTGCATTGGACAGAAATGGACTGAATGCTTTTTCTGTCCATGGGCTGAATGTTTCTTTCTAGGCTCATATTGTCTTGTGATCAGGACATTTATTACAGATGTTTGGGGCTGAGTCAGACTGTAAAATGGTTTGTAATAGTTTGCTACACAGTGAGTACAGTAGGCTTCTATATAGTAAAATTGCTTTATCAATACCAACCCCTGGTTTGTTTTGAGGTTTGCTCTGCAGTGAAAGTGACCAGTATTTAAATCAATTAAGCTCACATGGTATGGATTTTGCTGATTTTATTTACTAATAAGGGGCAGTGTATTTTCAGTTTGAGACAAATTAATCAACCCTAATAGGATTACATGATATACTGTAACTTTAATATCTGTACTATTGACAGCTGTTATAATGAAAAAATAATGCTTTAATAACTAATACAAGACTGTACAGAATATTCCTAAAGTCATCATTATATGAGTATTAGTCAGTTAGTCAAACATAATTAAAAAAACACACAGAAAATATTTTCCCAAATATTCCCTGTCAACAGTGCCATCTTGTGTCGTCTTTCCAGTGCTGCTGCCCTTCGCTCACAGAGCTGTCACAGCCTTCCGCCACAGCCTTGCTGCTTGCTGCCAACCATTCTGCTCACGTCAATGTTGTTGGCGACGAATACTTCTTTGGCTTTCTCCACGGCGGCATCCGGTAGGGTTCGCGTTCGGCTCAGGATCCACGCAAAGTCGACGTGGAAAAGCCTCAAGACGTCTGTGCAGGAGTACACCAGGGCCGTGTTGACATAGTCTGTAGCCAGGATCCAGTAGGGTGAGTAGGGTAGCACTGTTTGATACAAATGTAAACACAGGTGAACATATATAGGGCAGGCTATGGATTTGTGAAGACTTACCAACACACCCAGACACAAACATCACATGATCCTGATCAAAAAGCACACAACATGAAGATGAAGTAATTCGTGTCATGTAAAACCTGATTTTTACTTATCTGTACAACAATATCAATATTTAGGCATATGTCATGCTCACCATAGGAGTAGCTGATTCCCAGCTTGGCAGGATTCTTCAGGTCCTCCGTTACACCAATGCCTTCAATTCGTCTACACTCTCCCTTTCTGTCATATCGTATATTAAAATTTCACATCGGTTTAAAAGAACACTCAAGTGTAAAAAAAAAAAATTGATTCTGGTATTTTACTCACAATATTTCGGAGCTGACCACTCGAATGGTGCTATCTGCCTTCATGGTGAAATTGGTCTCAATGCACCTTCCCTTCTCGAACTGGGCTGGAAGTTTTGCAACTTCAAACCATCTCCCCATAAACTACAAGAGAAATACACAAGCATTCAGAGAGTATCATTATGCTTTATGATGCTGCTAATAAACCCAATCCAAATCCACCCCCATTACCTTTAATAATCAATGCAATGTTCCATCTACTGTAACAATTCAACAATTAATATTATAATGACAAACCAAAATGATCTAAGAGGTCCTTTGTCCACCAATCGACTTCGAGGCTTAATCAGGAGTTGGAGCCATGGGGTAATCTAAGCGTTGGACATTGCTCTTGTCTTCATGTCTTTATGTATGTAATATTGTTTTGTTTTGTGTGCTATATCAAATGTGTGTATGCATGGCTGTTGGGTCACAAATTTCAGTGTGAACTGACAATAAAGTACTTGATTACTGTATATCATATCATCTACAAATTGTCGAAATGGTTTGATTGTGTTTAGCCTATGTATTTCTAAGTTGCAAGCCATCATTGGAAGTATGTTTGTTGATTTGCAAATTATGATTCAAGTTAGAAAAGGTTTCATCCACAAAATGAATCAAAGTCATGCCCAGCATTGGTATACATTATACATATATTCTATATCTAATAAATCAGGTGGTACCTGTTTAATGGTGAAGGCAGTTTGGACATTTGGCTCTGGGCATGGGCCCCAGTGTGGCACCTGGGCACGGACGAGGGGGAGGAGGAGTGGAAGCAACAGAGCAAATGGCGGACTCATAGTCACAGGGCTTTGGTCTGCTGGAAAGGATTAGAACCCACAGGATTACAAAACAATCACCAAGCTGTAAAGCTAAACCATTTTCAGCTGTATGTAAGTGAAAATGTGACACTGTTGTCACCGAAGAATGATTTATACCTAGTCATACATATACCTAGTCATACAACGATGTGTAAATCATTCTTCAGCGACAAAAGTGTCACATTTTCACTTATTGTTGCAGTTGAAATTTGTATTTTTGTTGAGTGAAACTTTACAAGAATGTGACACGGTTATACTGTTGCATAAATCAGGGCTAAATATGCAGTTGTCTTTCTTGATAACCAACAATTTACAATTTACAATTTAAGCATTTAGCAGACGCTCTTAATCCAGAGCGATTTACATAAGCAAAAACCCAAAACATTTCTGGATTAGGTATTTGTTTGCAACTGGAGATTATCAAAGATGTGCCATCTTGTGCCATCTTTACTAACCAATACATAGAATAGAATAGACCAAATAAATAAGGATGTTTCAGTGGCAGTTCTATTGGCTTTCTAGAAGAGATGTTTCAAAGTACATTTACTTTATGCACGCAGCAAGACATTCACACAGTGCCTTGGATAATAAGCGAAACAAAGTATCACTAGCACGGTCAGTTTTGACAAATAAAGCTTTCCTGATTATATTTTACCATAAATCTCTACGTACATCAACAAAAAGTACACCTTACCGATGTGGAGTGCTGGTAAAGATATGTGGTGTATTCCTTGGAGAAACACTTGAACTTTTACCAGAGTAGTTATCTCTGCAAGGTTTTGCAACGCTGGCTGCAACACAGGACCCTGTGTCATCAATTGCCGCCTTTGTATAGAGCTGGCCTTATTTAGGACATGAAGTAAAGCATTAGCAAATTGGAGTCATGGGCCACATACCAGTAGAAACGTTATAAAACAAACTTTAAAAAAAGTCCCTCCTCTTAGATGCATAGTCCTTTTGACTTCTGACGTGTTCGCTGGGCACGGTTCCAGAAAATGTTTGTCTACAGACATAAAGGTATTATTTAAATTTCTACAAATTGCAGAACCCTGATTGAAAGTGAACATTTAGAGCCAACATCATCTGTCTCCGGTGAACAAATGAGTTGACAAAACAAAATCATTTTGTCAACACTCTAACATTCTGTCAACTGTCACATCATTCTGTCAGCTCCCTGCTCCATTTATAAAATTACAAAATAACACACATTTTATGATTGACCACTTTTTCTTTGTCATAAAATATTGACAGCAATGGTCATTCCACGTCCCATACACATATTATATAGTCGAACTGTGGGAGGAATCTGTGATTTCTATGTGAGTTCACTACTAGGGCACTGGTTCTCAATGTGGGGTCTGGGGACGCCTAGAGGTTCTTGAGGGAGTTCCATGTGGGTCCCCAAGTAAATGATTGATTTAACTCCATACAGTAGGCTACAAATGTACAAAAGGAAAAATGGACACGGGCCATGTGGACTTAATGCATATTAATATATATGGGCTCCCTAGCCAACAGGGAAACCATACCAACAACCTTACTGCTTATTGTCCAGGGATCTTAATTCAAATTAAATTAAGTGCTAAAGGAAAAGGCGACTTTTTGCCCATGTGCAAGTTGATGCAGGTTTAAATTATATTTAAGCTATTATTTGTCGGGTGTGAAAAGTGTGGGAAAAGCACATAATAGTGTTTGAACTAATTAGTGCTTAAAAGGATCCCTGGCTAATAACACCTCTATAACTAATGTTAAAAAAAAACCCAAAAAAAACACCTTAGACATTTTATTTCTTTCATAAATAGAGAATCTTTCACTCAATAGGAACTGCTCCTGTCGCAAGTTGATGATGTCATATGTCCATGTGTGTCCAGCCCTATGGAATGTATGGACTGCATGCGCTTTTTATTAAGATGATTTTTATAAGCATATGCATTCCATAATTTCATAGGGCTATTTGCGATGGGAGCAGTCCCTATTGAGTGAAAGATTCTCTATTTATGAAAGAAATAAAATGTTGCTGGTGTTTTTATTTTGTAATTTTGGTTATAGAGGGCAAATATAATGGTTTCAGGCATATTTGTCTTATTAGCCAGGGATCCTTTTAACCCGAGAAGTACAGTACAGTATGAGAGAGAGAGATGTACTTTATTGTCCCCGCAGGGAAATTGATACGTTACAGCAGCAAAATGTATAAATATACCACAGACAGAGAGAAAAACACAAATGGACATAATCATAACATATGTGAAGACATTTGATGAAAACCTATAACTAACCATTTTTGAATGCTATATTTGTAATTAAGACTGCAGCAGTAACTTCAAATAATATGACCTCAAGCTCAAGCACCTTGAACTTCATGGTGATGACGTGTGTGGGGAGCAGGGCAAAATACAAAGGTATTTTGTTTTTTTTGTCTTTGTTTTGTATTGTTGCTCCGTGTCACATTGTGGTCCTTATTTGTATATCCTTTTGAATTCATTTTCAATAAACTAATCAATCAATGTTTTCAGCCAAAATAAAATCTTTTTTTTTTTGTATAGCTGGCAACATCAAAGCCTTATTGAATATGAGGCACACAAGCTACTGTACATGTTAGAGATGTCCCGATACTGTATCGGTATCGGAAAAGTATCGGATCGGCCCTTATTTGGTCATATCTGGTCATATCGGTATCGGCGAATATGCCAGTCTAACCACCTACACAGGGGTAAGCAGCTGACTATGGCAGGTAAAATGTTGGGGCATGTGGAGTTTGCTTTGGAGTTGCACATTGCACATAGAGTGAGGAATCTGCTATAAACACAACACGAGATATATAGCTAGATAGCTATAAACACCATTCCTGGTCGGTGGACTTCAAAATGAGATGTTTTTTCGTTTTTTATATTCTCTAGTATTAGGTATAGGCATCAGCTAACACAGAAATTGTGGTATCAGGATTGGATCGGGAACGAAAAAATCGGACATCCCTAGTACATGTACTGTAAATCATTTAAGGTCCTGGCTGGATTTTGCTAGCCAGTACAGCTATAGAGAGAGATGCTCGTAGAACAAAGGAAAACAGCACCAGAAAACATATTGTTGCTAGGTTAGGTGGGAACTCCATTTTTAAGGTTTAGCATCAGAATGCATTTATTAGTGCTATCGAACACCCTTTATGTTTGTGTTGGTTAAAAAGTACTACTACTGTACAAACGGCTAATCTAGGCTGCTGCTACCTGTGTACACACATGGCGGGTCATACGGTTCAAGCATAGGTCAAGTCATGTGAACATGTGTGGATATGTTGAGTGTGTTTATGAACACATGGCTTGGGAATATTTCCTGCTGTCGAGGGACATAAATGGACACATTAGAACAGGGGTCTGCAACCTTTTTGACATGAAGTGCTGTTTTTTTTTTTTTTTTCATTTTCAATAGTCTGTGTGCCATCATGTCAACATTATGTTGAATCATGACACCACAAAACAATTCCAACAGATCCAGATTTTCCATAAATATACAATTTCTTTCTTCTTTTGGACTACTTTCACATCAGGACATTGTAATGATCATTACAACTACCCCTCCTATCTCCCCTTTGCAGTACTTCAGTGTGCAGGATGTGCATGCATTTGAGAGAGCTTAATTTAATGTTATTTAAAAAAGAAAAAATATTAGAATAATAGAGGCAAGATTAAAACATCCTGGATGACATCCCATTAACATTGAACAAATATAATATAATATAATAGAGAATGTGGGTGATTGTGTATTATATCTTAAATAATCTACATCCAACAAGATTGGGGACTTCGTGTAGTGAGAGTAAAAGATTCTGAATGAATGTGATTTTGCAAGTGTAAAAGTCCTACAGTATCAGTCTATTTTAGCTACATTTGAAGTGCATCAAGTAAAAGCCCATTACAACCTATTAAGGAATTCACCAGAGAAACTCATTTATCACAAATATATTTAGTGAATTCCAACTACTTAGCTAGAATAATGAGGCCCATTCCACACTCAGCCATGCATAGACCGCTCTCAAAGAGCACTACAGGTGGTTGCCTATTTGAAAACTGGACCCAGTAAAAAGTCAAAGCCTACCTAAAATCCTCTTAGCAGACCTTGTATTGAACTGTAGGCCTACTTGTCTTTCCTGTGCTCTTAGTCTTTTTTGAAAATGGTTAATAAAGGTATTCAATGAATCAATCAGTCACACAATGAAGAATAAGTAAGAAAAGTCTACTGAGGTGAACGTGTGGCTAGCCAGAGTATTTCTGTCACATACAGTATAGCGTGAGTGGTTATCCTTTAAAAATGATCCACATGTGGCCTGAGAACAAGGCCCGGGCGGCTGACGTAGCTGTCTGGGCACCTAGGCTGGTAATTCCGTTTGACACGTGTTGCGGGATGCCGGAATCAAGTCCCCTATATGGAAAATTATGGTTCTGGTTCCGACTGCACTTCGAATAAGACAAAAAAAACAACGGTATATAATCATTTCTACATACAAATCTTTGTCACAAGCATTGTTACAGAGCTAAATAATAACCTGATTGATCCAATAACCCTTCCATCTGTGTCATTGTTTGAATAACACCATTTGTACAGGTGCCAACTCTCACACGAACATCATTATGTCAACAAGGAGGAGGGAAGGGAAGCAATCCGTGATGTAACCATGCAAACCCCTGTACATATATAGAATGCAGTGAACCATGTGAACCCCACTGAAACCAGATAGTTCTCCTGAACACATACAGGTAAGGCTCCAACTATCTATCTATCTTCTTATGTTTCTCTCTCTCTCTCTCTCTCTCTCTCTCTCTCTCTCTCAATTCATTTATAGTCCTTAACATTTTCAAGCTAACATTATTCGTTATCTTGAAAAAATAAGTAATTTTCAAGCTAACCAATAATGGATAGCTAACTAAATGTTATGTTCAATGAGCAAGTATATGACTATAAATCCTATCTTTCCTCAGCTATTATTCTTTGTCTGAAATCATTTCTGCATTGTATCTATAACAGAGATACATTTGTTGTATTTAGTCTACACACGTTACAAACCTCTGATATTCTCTGCAGGTTCTGTGAGAAGATGAAGACCATCCAGGTGATTTCTGTGACTCTGCTGTGCGTTCTGGCAGCCAACGCTCAGGTCCTCAAGCCTGGCAGATGCCCCCAGACTGCTGTTCAGCAGAACTTTGATCCCACCATGGTGAATACGGAAATACTATATTTATATCTGCCCATGGTTTTCGTTTGCTAATATCTGATATCTGCCACGGAGCAACACAAACATTTCTTTACTAATTCAAATGTACATGCATGAATACTATAAAATACCTGATTGATTGATTGAATACTTTGTTATCAGTTTGCAGAAAAAAGCACAGGAAAGTACAGTTCAATTTAAAAGATGATTTAAAACCCAAGAAAGCCTATGGCTTGTTTTCATTGGGGTCCTTTTGTACTATTTAAAGCTGCAATCTGTAGGTTATCCCGCATGGGAGAGTTCCTCCACTTATCCAGGGGAGATATTATTCCTAGAGCTTCAGGCAGTACTACTTATCAACCAATAGGTGTCCAACAGGGTCTACATTTCTCAAAGGTAGAGTAGGGAGACACCTCAAACTACTTTTGCTTTGTATCTTTAATAATCTCATCTACTGTACCAAAACATGCTGTAGCTAATGTCAATTATTTTGTTTCCTACTGTACATGACCTTCTGTGTTGTGTGCTATACCCCTGCAGTACATGGGTAAGTGGTACGAGATCCAGAAGCTGAACAACATTTTCCAGCGGGGAGAGTGTGGCACTGCCCAGTACCATCTGAAGGGCCCCGGGGTTGTTGGCGTGCTCAACAGTGAGCTGCTGTGAGTACCTAGCCTACAGTTAGAACTATATATGGCCCTACCTTAATTAATTCAACTGTGAGAGTGTAATTTGTACAATTGTACACTCTTTGAGCCACAGATCAATCAATTAACAAACACATTACTGTGGAAAAACGTGACCATCTGTCATGTTTTCAGTTATTTCTGAAGTTTAAATTATGCTGTATTCACATGGGATCAGGCAAGCGGTAGACAGCAAACGGCACCCATTTTAGTGGATGGGAGCAGAACGGTGGACGGAACAGGACGGCATCCGGCATCAATGTTAAAATATTTTAACTTTTTACTGTTCCGTGCCGCCCAGCAGGTTTTGCCATTTGCCGTCTACTGCTTGCCTGATTCCATGTGAATGCAGCATTAGGCTTATTTACGCAGGCAAGACACATTTATTAGGTTTTATTTGGCTCAGATAAAACTTAAGAGTCTTGACTAAGTGCTGACTTGACTTTCTGGGATATTCATCATTACTCGAGTCAAAATGCAAAAACGGCCTCAACAAGTCGTCTTTAGCATAAATAGTGAGTAGGCTACTGTCCAGCCTCCACAGTGGAAAAGGTTCTCAAATCACTTCCAGTAATGTTTCAACCATTATGGCACAAGTATGAATTTAAAAAAAAAGGGCTTTTAAAGGAGTCAACTGCCCAAGCCACTTTGTTTTGTTTTATGGTTCTTGGTCTTTTCTTTCCCTTGTACGTTTTTTAAAACCTCTACCGCTCTCAGTGCTGATGGAACCATTAGCACCGCCACGGGAACTGCCAAGGTTGTTGACCCATCTGAGCCTGCCAAGCTGGAGGTCTCCTTCTTTGAAGGTAAGTAAGGACCTCAAATGAGTCACGCATCACAATCTGTAACACTCAATTATCAGCAACTATTTCGCTGTCAAATATATTATCTGTGCAGATAGTGGGAATATTTTAACCACTTAAACCAGCACTGGGCATGTCATTATGGGGCGAAGATTTTCAATATTTTTCAAAATCATTTAAAGGACCATTTCACCACTTTTCAACTGTCAAATTGGTCCTCACTAATGTTCATGATAAAATACCACTATTTCTTTCTACTTGGTCCATGTCTCATAGGAGGGCTGTGGGCAGTTCAGAAACCGTCCTCCATGCGCATCATCGTCAGACAGATATATTGTTTAATAATATTAAACAATATTTATTTGAAAAAATATTTATATTTTTATTATCATGAGAACGATGGCTTCCATTTTCGCATTGGACCTGTTCAGGAAAAGAAAGCCTGTAGTTTCTATTAGCATGGATTCCCCATCGATGATGCACATGGAGGACGGTTTCTGAACTGCC